>ML783620.1:185156-208181 GCA_009831015.1 Picea engelmannii | reverse complement strand
CATGCTCTGAAGTTGGAGGCTCCTTCTAGCTTGTTCTCAGACTTCATAGAGTTCGTCATGGCTTGCTTGACTTGGTCAAACCCTAGATTTGACCAGAAATCCAAACTTCACATCTTGGCCTTCTGAGTGTACCAGGAGATGCGTTGGGCTATGGCGCACTGATCTATCCAGAGATTAGGTCAATCTCGTCACTTAAGGTTCCTCAACAAGAGGTTTAGGGTTTATGCAACTGCTTCTGCTAGTAACCCTAGCTGCAGTGCTTTTGGAAGTTTCTCCTGCTAGTAACCCTAGTGGCAGTTTCTCAACAAGCTCAATATCTAGCGGCTATGTTTCCTTCCAGCGTTTTAGGCTGACTGAAGGGGTGTGGGCCCATAACCTGTTAGAATATAAAGGATTGTGTGCTCGTTTTACCACGACGATACCCTCGTCTCCCAACCACAGTCCGAAGCCTCCCTCCAAGCACCTTGACCTTGACCAATGAAAAAGGGAACTTGATGCAAAAACCCTTAACTATGTGGATTTATTAGAGAAATGAGAAAACTAGAAAACTTGTATAAATGAAAATTGGTGCATTTGAAGAAGGGATGCATGAGTTTGCTGAAATAATTCATCTTCAAAAAGGTAATTGAGAAACAATCAAGTAAACAATGTACTTTGGATGGATGCCTCTTAGACCTGTCTCAAATAGTTTTAAAATAATAAAAAATGATGGAATCCCAAAAAATAGTAGAAGAGACCTTAAATATACTTATTTTTGGCCTTGAATCCACTAGAAATACATTAAATGAGATTGAAAATATAAAGATTAATATCTTAGTTAAATTTTAAAAACAAAAGGAGCTCACATCTAAGATCGAAACATTAGTTATTACTTGGGATCAAGTCATCAAAGGAACTTCTAAATCAAAACCACCAATAATTATAAATGCATTGATTCAACTAAAGTTTGAAATTACAATATAGATATAGCTAAAGGTCTTTATTGTGCAAGGATTAGAAGTGTGATGAAATATCACAACCCGCGACTCTGTGGAGGAACTCCTGCATGATAAATTGAAATAGAATGAAATCCTTCCATACAAGAAATGGTTCACCCACAATGAATCTTATTATTAGGTTTAAGGCCTTTAAATATACCTTTCATGTTTTAAGATCCAAAAAAATCTCTTTTTACCCTTTTCAAAAAGATTTACATGAATGAATACCTCACTGGAATATAGCACACCTCACTGGAATATAACATGATGAGTTGAAAAAAAGTAGGGCTAAATTGGTGGAGGTAAGGAAATAAGGAAAGTGAGTAGTAATGGAGGGCTTGAATTCATGATCACCCCTTCCATGATGATCTAAGCTTTGATTGATATCTTATTAACATGAAATGTTGAATATTTGAATTCCTTTATATGTTTTTTTGTTTTGTTTAAAATGGAAAATGAAATAATTTATTTTCCCATAGTTATTTTCAAGATGTTATTAAGGATAGTGATATTATATTTTGTTACAAAAAATTATAAGATAGAAGGAAAGCCCCCTACCAAACTTTAAAGTTTATTTTTAGTTCTTGGAATTTATATTAGAGATCCAACATAGTAGTAAAGGCTCTAGTAGTATTGCCTACCTATCCAAGGATCAACTAAAAACTATTATTCAATTATAATACTTTGACCCCAATGCTAAGTATCTATGGATTTCCCTAAACCGTAGTTTACAAAAAAATAAATGTTGTTGTTTGCTACCAATTCAACCATAAGCTTAATACTTTACTCATTGAGGTTGGAAATTAACTTGTTTTGCGCCTGAAATAACATATGAAATTCCTTGTGCCCAAATACTTTGAACATATCACATCCCCATTTTCTATCGAAATTATTAGTTATGGTTGAAATGTCATTTGGTATTTAGGAGGAAATATAGGGCTGAAGTAATGGTTGAAAATACAATCGAAATATTATAAAAAAATGCATGATACTAGTTGAAAAGTAGGTTGTGGTATAGGTAGAATTTTGTTCTAGTTTTGTAGTCAAAATAGTAATCAAAATCATCATAAACAATATAGGTTGAGACATTTTTTAAGCACTTGAAATTATAGTCAAAATTAGTGTTTCCGTTATGGTCAAAATAATGTGGTTTTCATACGAAATATTATAGAAAATGTTTTACAACCTTTGTTGAAATATAGGTAAAAATATATGTCAAAAATTTATTAAAACAAAAAAATTGGTCCTAAGCTTAGGTTAGATCCTAGTCCTAATCTTTATTTAAGTAGGTAAGGAACTTATAGTGTAGATCTTAGGTAAGGTCCTAATACTGAGTTCAAGTAGTAATGTCCTAGTCCTAAGGTTAGATACGGTCTTAGTTGTGACTTTGGTAGGTAAGTAAGGACCTAGTCTTGAGTTGTATAGTTAATTCAAGCCAATAAATTTCACAAAGAAGATAACATAAATTCTTACATTAAGAGAAAATAAAATCATTCTTGCAAAAAGGAAAAGCATTCAATAGTAAATGGAATATAGAAACCCTAAACCAATATAAAAAACTATTACATATCATAGGGAAACTATTTGCAAGCACAAAGTCATCGGTACATCAATATCAACAATCAATATACAAGTATGGGATTGTCTCAATGAGTCACATAACTAACTAATGTTATAAAAAGGTCATGACAGAATTAGGTTTATGTCTGTGATGATCATAAACAATAATAGTAAGAGGTTTCTATGGAGGTATAGGATGTAGAGATCTATCATCACGCGCACCCCAAACATGTACCTATGTAAATATTAAATATAGATGCACATTAGTTATAAATATAGTAAATATATAATTTTGAAAATTTAATGCTTCATTATAATGTTTATAAACATATCTTGCGTATATAACTACTAGTTCATGTCACAAATTTGATTCCATAACTCATATATTATGTGAAAATGAAATTACTGAACTAATAAGAGAAATTACCTCAAAACGAGAAATCTATCCTTAAAAACCTATATTTTGGGGCCAAGAACACCAAAATCAACCCATAAATCAAAAAGTGGTGATCTAGAATCACCTCTATTTTTTTCCCCAATATTAACATTACAACCTTTTGCAACTATGGCCTTAAATCATCATAATGTTACAAATAAAAACCTCAAAATCAACTGCTAAATAGAAAGGTGGTGTTAAAAATAACACTTTTTTTCAGGGTTAAAATTACAACTTGTTAGAAACTGTGTCCTTAACATTGGTATGATTGTGAACAACATCTTAAAATCAACCCTTGAATTGAAACCAGCATGACCCCCCTTCTTTTCAGGGTTAAAATACAACTTGTTTGAAACAATGGCCTTGACACAGTCAATAATGTTGCAACCAAAAATCTAAAAACACCCCTGAATCAAAATGTGGTGCTAGGAGTAGCCACTTGCCACCCCCTTTTTAGGTTAAAATTACAACTTGTTTGGAATTGTTGCCTTGAAAACTAATGTCGTTGTGACCAAAACATTAAAATCAACCCCTGAATCGAAAAGAGGCACTACTAGCCTTACCCTTTTTATTTTTGGGGGATTAAAATTGCAACACTTCTAGTGTCATGACCTAATTGGGGAACCCCCCAAAACCACACAAAGAAAAGGATTTTGAGAATAAAATTAAAAAGAGAAATTGTTAAAAAAAAGACAAAACATAACTCCTCCTTCACCCTCATTTTAATAATAATAATAATAATTGGAAAAAAAATATTGAATAAATTCACAAACCAAATTTTAGAAAAATGAGGAAATATAAAATAAATTTAAAAAAACAATGGTTAAAAAGTGAATTTAGAAAAACAAAAGTATAATTTAACAAACTATTAAAAAATAAATAAAAGAAAAAGGGAAAGTAAAAAAAAAAAAAAATCAGAAAAACGTGCAATTGGGAAGTCAAGGTCATCACCTAAAGAGAGTGACAACTTTCTCCTAATCCCCCTATGTTTGGGAAGTTGATTTCATTGCCTAAATAGAGCATTTGTGGGACATATTGTGGAGTCTGTGGTTGAACTTGACTAGTCATTTTCGAGGTTTGAACAATAGTTTTGGAAAGAAATTCATCAAAAGTTGGTTAAGGAGATTTTGATTTGGTTAAATATGTTCATGGTAGAGGAATATTATATCTCTTTTATCTCATAAGTCTCCTCTCGTCTACACCCGTTGTATTTTTTTTTCTCCATAAGCAGGCCCAAAGGTGTGCCAGGTGTGTGAGCCATCGCCACCAAATCTTGGCCCCCATTACTTCATTTAGAGCACATGGATCACAGAGTCCGAGTCCACCTGAAATTTTTGGTTTGAAAAGGTTGTCCCATTTTACAAGAGACCATTTCCAGCCTTCTTTTGAGCCCCGCCTTAATAATTTTCTTTACATGTTGAGAATTGTTTTCGGAATCGATTTTGGGGCAACTAGAGTAGAAAAAAGGTAAATTGGAATGGCTTGGAGAACTGATTTTAAGAGAATGAGATGATTGGATATATTGAGAGAATGAAACATCCAAGAACTAAGACAATGTTGTAAGGAATCTAAGAGAGGGGTCTAGGAACTTTTACGCATGGTTTTGTTAATAAGAGGGATACCCAAGTATTTAGAGGGAAGGGAGCTCCGAGTGAAGACAAGGATTCTAGTAAGATGATTTTGAATGGGAGCGGGGTATTAAAGAAAAAGATTTGGGATTTGGATGAGTTAATAGAGGTACTGTAGGCTGCACAAAAATCATCAAGGATGCTACAAATTTTGAGGGCTTCTCGGGTAGTGGGTGACCCCATTAACATTGTATCATTGACAAATTGATTATGGGAGGCTGGAGGATGAAGACCTAACAAGGGGAGACCTTGAAGGGTGCCAAAGGCAAGAGAAAATTTAATATATTTGTTGAGGTCTTCCGCCATAATGATAAAAAAGGAAAGGGGAAAGAGGGTCCCCTTGACAAATTCCTCTAGAAGGAGTAAAAGTTTTAGAGGGAGCACCATTAATCAGGATGGGAAAGAAAGCAGAGGATGTGAGGTTAAGAATCCAATTGACCCAATCTTGACTAAACCAAAAATAAAGAAGAATTTATTTCATGTATTTCCAACTAAGGGTATCAAAATATTTTGATAAATCAAGTTTAATTAGCATATCAAGGATTCTAGAAGATTTAAGAGAATGAATCACTTCATGGTCCAATATCACACTATCTAGGATATGAAACCCTTCCACATAATTGAACTTCTCATTAAAAATAATAAAGGGAAGCATAGGCTTAATTCCAAGAGATATTACCTTGGTGATGAGCTTGTAAACCACATTGCACGGGGAAATGGATCAGAAGTGTTTTAGATGAGACACTATTTCTTCCTTTTGGATGAGAGTGAGGAACGTAGCATTAAGAGCTGGAAGAAATCCCTTTGAACATCACACATCTTCTACCAATTTCCAAACTTTCTCTCAAACCATATTCCAACAATGATTAAAGAAGTCCATTGTGAATCCGTCCGGACCAGGGGATTTTCCAGCTAGCATTTCCTTCATAGCTTGGTCAACCTCTTTAAGGGTGATTGGTCATAGTAGCACTACATTCTTCTATTTAGTGAATAAATGAGGGATGTGCTGAGTCACTTTGGTGATTGTTTCCGATCTGTCAGGACAAGGCTCAGAAATCAAATTTCAATGATAGGTGACTGATTCTTGCTCCATACCCTCATGATCCAGGATTGTTTGTCCTTGATCATTGTCCAAGCTTGTGATTCTATTGATTTGATGACGGTGAATCATGGATTTGTGGAAGGAATTTGTGTTTTTCTCACCTTCCTTGAGCCATTGAACTCGATATTTTTGTCACCACAGTGTTTCATCTTGCGCATATCGTTCCTCTAATTGCTTCTTTATTTTTTCTTCTTCTGTATGCAAGTCTTCATAATCACCTTGCAAGATGAGTTGTCGATGGACCTCTTTCATTTTTTGTTCTAAGTCTCGTTGTGCCTGGAATATGTCCCCAAATACCAACTTGTTCCATTCTTTGAGGTACCCTTTGAAGTTTTTTAACCTTTGTTGGAATCTATACATCAGTGTACCTCTGGAAACTGCCACATTTTTCAACCAGATGGGAGCCTTCTCCTGAAAATTAGGGTGTGATAGCCAAAATGTCTTGAACCGAAAAGGCTTGTTGCGAGGTGGATCCACTGAATCGATTCAGAGTTGAAAGGGCCAATGATCTGAGCCTGAGATGGGAAGAATTCTTGCTTCCATGGAAAGGCCATCCATCATCAACATTTTGGAGATTAAAAATCTATCTAACTTACAGGCTACCTAGTGAGGTCCCTATCTTTTATTTGACCACGTGTAATTTCCTTCTCTAAAGTCGAGATCGATTAACCTTGAGGATTCTATCAAGTCTCTCATGGCTTCATTGTCCTAATCCAAACGCCTTTGACCTCCTCATTTTTCCTCAAGGGATAGAATGATGTTGAAATCCCCTCCAATGATCCATCGTGTTCCTTCAGCCAAATCACCTAAGTAAGCCAGGTTATTCAAGAAAACTAATTTCTCTTGAGAATCCTGGGGACCATAAGTTGGTTATGATTCCTGACTTGTCAGTGCCAATGACCAGATATGAGGTTGAGATTGTCCCTTTAATGGAGACAATGTTTTCCATTACTATTGAAGTTGGATTCCAGAAGAGGGAAATGCCTCTAGTTGCACCCCTAGAGTTATTATAAGAAAAAACACCTTTCTTCCAGCATCGAGAGAAAATATTTTCCTCCACCTCATCTGTGGATTTCGTTTCTTGTAGAAGAAGTATGTCTGGGTTTTTCTCCATGATACTTTTGCGAAGGATCCTCTATTTGGACCTTCCATTGAGACCTCTTACATTCCATGAGACAATGTTAACGAGGAATGAGGATTATGGGAGGAGAATAATCCATATGTTAGCTTCTGGACTTGACTTGAGTTGACCATATAACTACCAATATCCTAGATGAGATTCCTAGTGGATTTTCTCCCACGTTTTCCCCCTTCTCTAGCAAGATTACACACATCTTGATGCACCTTAGAATGGATTCCCAAGCTTCACCTTGATCTTGAAGTTGCACATGTTGTGGAGTCAAGGTATACTTTATGGAATTTTCTTAACTGATCTAGAGGCACTAATTGGAGCTCTTGTTCGTGTTATTCCTCTTATAAACACACTAGATCTACCTTTGCAATATCCTTTCCATCCCATTCCATTTTCGTTTCACCATCTTCATTGAACGCATGATCGTCTCTGTAAGGCACTTGGGAAGGAAAGGGTGCAATTTTTTCTAGGACAGGCTCCTAGACCTTTCAGACTGTGGGTTGTCCATAGATCAGGGAGGTGCTTGGAACGATCCCCTCTTTATCAAGAGATTCATGGAGTTGATTGAGGATATCAAAGGAATTACTAGTGGAGGGGGATGATGTAGGGATATAAGTGGATTTTTTATGAGTTTGATGTCTTTTCTCGTGGACAGGAGTTAATCCCTCTTTAGAATTTTCATAGGCCTTTGTTGTGGAAATGGGGGGGGGGAATTAAGATGGAAGACCTTGAAAAGATGATTGTGCTCATGGAATTTGAGACAACGAAAGGGTATGTGTTCATAATCAATGGTTTGGGTTCATTCATCATCTTGGTATTCCAGGGTTATGGTATGAGGTAAGGGTTTGGAAATGTTCATATACACACATATATGAGCATAGGTAGTATATTTCCTCTGTCTCATTGCCTCAGTTGCTTTGACATAATTACCCAAAGTATTATACCAACAAGAATTTCACCAATCCAAAACTCTTGAGGGAGAAAGTACATCCTACTCCATATGGGGGCATAGGTGAAATCCTCTTTCTCTGGGATGAAGTGCTCTATCCAAAATATTAAATATATTCCATCCGAATTAAAAAAATAGGGTACATTTTCAAATATTCAGTCCTTATCCTTCGTATTATGAAATATAATGGTGAAAAAAACTTTAGAACCCAACTGAAGCTCATGGTGGCCTTTGGGCTCCCACCAGTTTTGGATCCACTTGGTGAGATCTGATTCTAAAGGCTAGAGACCCAAGAATTTTCCAATGAGAACATGATCTCTCATGTATTGTGTTTGATCTCTTACTCTTGTTGAGCTAACTAAGTACATGTGGGTTGTCGCATCTTGAGGAATGCATTTACCTAGCTCCCAGGATTGAGCCACTTTTGGATGGGAGGAATCAACCTCCATATCCATCGATTTTCCTTTGCTAGTTTCTTCAAGGTAGATTTGGTCCTGCAGGTGCATCAGTGGATCAAAAGGAGGCCTACTAAGCTTATAGAGGCATCTGTCATCACATCATTATAGGATAGGGTTTGTGCCCCCTCTACAACAACCATCCAAAAAGGGCCAAACCAAAACTATCACAAGAGATTAGTGAGTTGAGTGGTGGGGAATATGGATCTACAAAATCCCTAGATCCTCTAGTTCATTCAAAACCCTAGCAGAGTCATGTTGTAAGAATGAGTCCTTTGTATAAGCATATTGTTTATCCACTACAATTATAAATTTGTAGTGTACATAGGGGGGTAATGTGGGGTACCTAGGGAGGTACCCAAGGGAAATAATAATAGATAAATGACTATTTATTTCTATGTATGGAGGTCATTTATAGTAAAAATGCCCATGTAGTAGTGTGAAAGCAATAAATGTAAGAAGGCCTACTAGAAGGTTCCACCTACTAGAAATTGTATTCTCTAGAATGTTCATGGGAGGCAGAAAGTCAATACATTCCATTTCTAGTTCCATGTCTTTTGTGTCCAAGTCATTACCGTCCTCTCCTTTAGTTCCCATAGTTGCATCTTCTGCTTCTAATGGATTTGAAGGGTTGTCTGCAATCTTTTTTCGCTTGGGCTCCTTGGGTATTGTCACTAGATATGAATATTGGGGAGACATGGGGTTTCAAATTGAGTTTTCGAAAGATTGTATTCAAGCGGATCCAAGGATCTCAAAGCTATTTTTGGAGGAGTTGTATTTGTCTATCCTGGTCTGGGTGGGTTTTTAGCCATATCTTCATTTTCTTCAAATATTGACAAACCCCTCCTCATCTTTCTCAGTTTAAAGTTTTATAGGTTGTGAGGATTATTCAAAGGGTAGTCTCAGAAGAGATGGCCATGCTCATGGAATTTGCAAGGTTTGGATCCAGTCAAAAACTTAGTATCTTAGACATATCAACTCAGGGATGGGAACATTAAAAAAGATATAGATCCAGGCATAGGTTGCATATTTCCATTGTTTTTTGTATTATGTATTATTGATGAAGGTGCCCAAGGTGTTACCAATGCCAACCTGAATTTCATCATCTCAATATTCATGGGGAAGCAAGTAGAGACAAACCTATACCAAGCCATAGGAGAAATCCTCATTGTTCAAGCTGAGTTTCTTTTTCTAATAACAAAGATCAAGGATAGAGCAAAATAAATAGGGATCATTTTCCAAAAACCCTCTCTATGTCCTCCTAGTTATGGAAAATAACTATGAATAACACTTTTTATTTAAGCTTGACCTCTATATTTACAATGAGAGCTAACCCAACTAACTAAATATCATTATATAAGCCAGATCCTCAAAAAATTTCCAATGATTGTGTGATCCTTCATGAACTGGAAATAGCCTCCCATTCATTTAGAAGGGATTTCATGTTTTGGCATTTCAGCTACCTTTGGAATGCATTCTCTGGGCTTCCATTTATTTGAACCATTGGCTTGATGAGGCACATCTTCAGGGATCATCTCTTTGGAAGGGTCTGCATCTCTTATTCCATTGTTCGGGGAACGATTGTGGCTCGTATTTCCTGAAGTAAAAGTGTAGCTGGCTCTGCTAGCCCCATTGTGACTGAAAACGTATTTGCAAGAAGGGGGCTCGATCCCTCCTGCGGTCTCCATCATGGAGCGACACTGGGAACAAGAGGCGTCATATTAGCTACAAATACTAGCATAGTGCTTAGGTCACAACGAGAGTAACATCGTTCCTTTTATCACTTGGAAATTCTTTTCAAAGTAAAGATAAGTGGAAATTGAACAACCAAAGAAAAAAAGAAATCCATTTCCTCAATTTCTCTCACTTATAAGTTACTACATGTTTCAAGGGATATCCATACATATTTAGTATTAATCATTCTAAAATTGCTAAAACATAAAAAATAAAAAATAAAAAATTGTAGAAAAATATCAAATAAAGTGAGGTTTTTATATTGCATGTCAAAAATATTTTTAAATAATAAGAAAAATAAATTGAAAAAAAATCAACGAATCGATATGTTGTATAGGCTTAAGAATGCATGAAAACAGAGAAAATTGAACAAGTTTTTTTTAAATTATTAAAGTAACCAAGTAAATTGATCATTGCCTTATATGGAGTCAACAAAGTGAATAAAGTAAAGGTAGTTTGGAAAATGTAAGAGAATTGATTCCTAGTACTTGATTCCTAGTACTTGATTCCCTATAAACATGAAATAAAAGAAAGGAAAGAGTCTACTTACTATAGATTCCCTTACACAATTTGAACACAAGTAATGGCCACAAAATAATAGTCGATGGATGGATCCATGAGTGTTTCCAATGGTTGTGGGAAGAACAATTTCTTGGACAAGTAGGAACACACCAATCACTCTCAAACAATTTGGAGAAGCCAAGACTCTTCAACTTCTCCACATCGCATAGGATTGGAAACAATCACAATAATGGATGCAAAGTCATTCAACTACTACTCATAGTCTACTGTCAACTTTCAATCACAACTCTCTAAAAGAAAATATGTAACAAAAAATGAAAAAATAAAGAATCAATTTCTTCACATTGCTTTTGTAATGATATATATAGAAAAAACAAGTGTAATATTAGAAATGGATCATAATAAAAATCCAAGTCTAGACCATAATCATAATAGGCTCAATTACCTTGAATAGATCTTCAAAATTACTCCACGTGAATAACTCCAATAAATATACACCTAATCATATTAATAAAAAAAAATTAGGGGTCTCAAATAATACACCTTAGCTCCAAATAGATGTTGTGTTGAATATAGAATCGATATATGTCAAAACATTCCTCCAAAAATGATTTATTTTCCAAGTATATATCCAATACTTGCCATAAAATCTTATATATAGCAAAATTAGCTCCAAAAAAACTCACTCTATAATGATGGAAGTAAAATATGGAAGTCAAAGGTAAGGAGGGTGAATTCTTATGGGAAAGAATAGGTGTTTTATTTAAGGAATGAAACATTTACAAACGTGGCATAAGTGTGAGATTGAAATATCATATTACAAGCTCTAAAAAGAAAGGAAGCTAGGTCCAGAAGTAGGAGATGTTAAATAAGGTATGATCCCCTTCAAGAAAGGTGCATTAATCCAAACCATAAATAGAAAGGACAAGACTCCCTCCTATTTTTAGGAATGTTCCCCAATGAGGTGTGCTCTGGTTCTAAACATAGTAATTCCTCCACAAATTAACACTTTCAACAAATAGTATCCCACCACAAACTAAATTAAACTCTAGTGAAGTGAAGTACAAAAGTTAAAGGAAAGGTTCAAGTGGAAAAGCTTATCTAGGTCATTAATAGCAATAAGGAGAGCGAGAAGAAGGTGTGAGTAAGTTTCCTCCATAAGAATGCCCCAAGTCCAAGTAAAACGAAAACCTCGAGGCTTGTGTGCCTTGATTTTTCTACATATCACAGATTCATCTCATGTGGGGAACACCATGTTTTTAATATGGATCCAAACCCTAGAAAATTAAACTCCTTGAAATGACTTGAAATTTGACACTAATGATGTACACTATATAAGGTCCTCAAAGATATGACTAACCTACTAAAAATAGAATGACACAAATTTACCAAATTTTAATGGTCTCAAAATCTACTAAAATATGAACCCTAATTAAATTCTATACTAACTCTCCAAAAATGTAATTACCCAACCATTCAAACCAAATTTCTAAAAATAAGAACTTTGTAAAAATAATCTTTCTAAAAATAAAAAGTTTTATGGTCTACCTCAAATTCGAACCATATGCCCATCTCCACAAGAAGACACCAAATATATGATTAGATCCAAAAAAAACATGATTTTCAAGAAAACCAAAATTTCCAAGAAAGAGAACCTTGAAATCAACAAACTGGAAATGCATTGATCTAACCAAACATTTTGGAGTCTTTGACCTCCCATACCTGTTCTAAATGTTGAAATAAATATGCAATTATGGGGAATGTGTTTCCAATTGAAAACATGTCCAACTAAGAGGGTAAGTATGACATGTCCTCGAAATGTACTTTTATGTGAACTACCTACCCAAAATATTTGTTCAATCTTCAACAATTTAGCAATAAAGACTTGAATCCATGTGGAAATTCTAACTAGTTTTCATGAACCATCAATGTTAAATGATGCACTGACCATCCAAGCCATCTTGTAATGTACCCATGAACCATCTTCCTGAATCCCAAATATTGAATTTGGAAGAAATCCATTTTGGGTGTTAACACTAGCTTCAATTGCAAAAAGGATACCCCTATAGGATGATAAGAATCCAAACACTTTAGATAAATAAGACTTGTAAAGAAGGACCATAATAATTCCATTTGTATAAGGTCACATATGTATAAGATTCAAATATCTTACGAAAGGAAGATGGACATACCCAAAAATTGTAACTTGGAACCAACAAACCTCAAGTATGAATATTTGTGATGGGTTAATGAGTCAAAGTGGACCACGAGAGAAACAATTTAGTCATGAACCACTAATTTCAATCCCTACTAGACACAAGGCAACCAACAAATAATAAAATTGGTTGCTAAGGTGCGAGTACAATACTATCAATGTAAAAGAAAAGGGTTGAAGTCAAACATTGAAAGAAATCATTTTGAAATCATAACCCTATAATGAAAAGTTATATTGAATGTGAGGTAGACCACCAATGAATATTTATGTTGAATGTGAGGTAGACCACCAATAAGGATTGCAGACTCTAAGGTACTCCATGTCTAAATCAATCCCTAGAGAAACTTTGTTGTAGTTGATGGGGGAGGATCTTCTAGAACAAAATTATTGAAAAATCCTTCCAACTAGTACAAAGGGAAAAAATAAATATGTAGAATAAAAATAAGGTAACAAATATGGCATGACTCCAAAGTACAAACTCTTAGACGTATACTTGACTCTTCTAAATCAAACTTTAGACTATGTGATCAACACAACATATGGATAAAAATTAAAGGCCTTTGGACCTAAAACTAAGCTACTTTGATATAAAATAATTTAATGAAAGCATATCATAATAGAACTCAAAAATATATTATACCAAATAGTGTATTGTGTTAGGAGGAAACTTTATTTGACTCAACATAAAACAAATAGTCATCTAAATGAATTTTAAAAAACCATCATCCTAAAACAAACCCCAATGACCAAAAAAAAATCATCTCCTTGAAAAATATCAATATAACAAGAATGAAGAACTAAGAAGTAATCCTAAAAGTTTAATGAAAAAGGAAAAAATTGAACTTATTGACCTAATGGAAAGGTAATTGAAAATGTGACACAACATATCAACCTACCTTTGAGCTAAAAAAATAGAATGAATTGAACTCATTGACCTATCCTTAAGACTTAGACCTTTTTCCCTTTTTCTATTTTTTTTAAACTTGCCATGATTGATAAACATATTTTAATGATCAATACAACCATGTAGTTAAGTTATCAATCCTACATGAAATATGAACATAGCCATGCCTCTAATGAATCCAACCATGAAATCTATTGAGCTAGAAATAAGTCTCGATATGCTTTGCTATCAAACAACCAAGTAACTCCATTGGTTGCAACTCAAAATATGGCTACTATCTAGAAAATAAGAAGAAAGGAGAAAAGCCAAAAAATTTACAAACTCCCTCCTAAATGTTGGAAGAAAATGACAGATGGAAGAAGGTTTGCTTATCCTTTATGGAATTCATGGGTAGGTTATTAATGATCATAAGCCTCTTGCAATTCATGTAAATTCCCCAAACTTTCAGGGCCATGTAAGTGTGTACATCCATTGGGGATAGTGTGATTGATACTTGGATTCAAGGGGGGAAAGAAAAAATAGATGTCTTGGTAGATGAGCATGTAGAGAATACCACTAAAAAGGCATCATGAGGAATGATGTGGAGCATTGGAAAAAGCACGTGGAGGCATTGAATTTAGAGGATAGTAGAGACTAGAAGATTGAAATAATGGATGATTTGGATAAAAATGAGGCTTGATATCTAGTTGGGTTTCCAAGTAGAACAAAACATATTGATAGAAAATGAGAGTTTAAGAAGAAGATGAATGCATAAGATAAATTGGAGAAGTAAAAATATCACCTAGTAGCAAAGGGATCTTGAAGTAGAGCATATGGATGTGAAAACAAAATTCATACATGGGGAACTTGAAGTAGAGAATATGGATGTGAAGACACCATTCTTACTGTGGATCTTGAAGAATAAATATACATGAAATAACCAAAAGGTTTTGTAGTGAAAGGAAAGAAGGAGCTAGTTTGCAAACTGGGGAAGTACATGTATGGATTAAAAGAATCTCCAAGAATCTGGTATCAAA
This sequence comes from Picea engelmannii, assembly GCA_009831015.1. Taxonomy (NCBI): domain Eukaryota; kingdom Viridiplantae; phylum Streptophyta; class Pinopsida; order Pinales; family Pinaceae; genus Picea; species Picea engelmannii. The sequence continues at coordinate 193,551 of ML783620.1, read as the reverse complement.
AATTTGATACGTATATATTGGGACTTGGTTTCTTAATAATCAAAGCTAATCACTATGTGCAATCCAAGCTAGTAGGTGATGATTTTATTTATGTGGTCTTGTATGTTGAGGATATGTTGTTGATTGGAAACAACAAGGATATCATCAAGGATATCAAAACTTAGTTGTATTGTGAGTTTGAAATGAAATATATTGTTTTATTTTGGGGATGAAATTAAAAGTGATCAAGCAAGTAGGAAACTCTAGTTAAATCAAAGGAAATATGTTGAGACAATATTGCATAGGTTTAATATGCAAAAATGTAAACCTATCAAGTTATTTATTCCTATAGGTGTAATTTTATCTATCGATCAATTCCAAGACATAAAAAGAGGTAGAGGAAATGTCTTGTGTTCCCTATGTGAGTTGTGATGGAATTCTATTGTATGTTATGGTTTGTAATAGACTAGACATTACCTATGTAGTGGGAGTTTTGAGCAAGTATATGTCAAAAATAGGGGCGAAACATTGGATTATTGTAAAGAGGGTATTCAAATATTTGTGTGGATCTTGAGATTATGCAATCTACTACCAAGGAAGACCTAGATCTCACAAAGAGATACATATATAGGGTTTTGTCGATGCAAACTGAGCTAGATATCTTGATCGTGGAAGATTCACCAGTGGTCATGTTTTTAACCTATTTTGGGGTTGTTTTGGAGAATGTTGATACCTTGAAGAATGTTGTAGACTCATTGAAAAATTCTATTAGTAATGAAAGGTTATGTTGGTATAGAGACTCAATTAGTTTTTGTCGATGCCTTCCTCTTGACCCCAATTATGCAAAGTATTCAACAAGTGGAAAAATGTTGGATATTTTTTGTATCCTTTACAAATGGACTTAGTCACATCCTAGCAAGGGTTTGGGGGTTGACCCTTGAAGGAAGGGGGTCCTTGTTGGAACAATATGGTATGTAAGTTAATCACATATCTAGATATTCTAGAGACAATGAGACGATGGTTTATACTCAACTAGGAGAGTCAACTAAGCAGTCGATTGAGTGGTCAACAAAGTATTAGACAGGTCGGTTCCGTCAACTAGAACAATTGACTAGAAGAAAGAACGAGGTAGATTTCTAGTCAAGACATCAACTGTTATGTTTTTTGATAATTAGAGTGTGATATAGGTTGTAAAGAACCATGTTTCGCATAGTAACATGAAGCATGTGGGGCTTCATGCTCATTTTTTGAGACATTTGATACAAGACGATGTTGTGAATTTTGTTTATTCCAGAACATATGATCAAGTTGTTGACATCCTTATAAAGGATTTACCAAAAGCTAAGCTTGTGAAAATTTGGGATATGCTTAGGCTTCAAGAAGTTGCAATTATGAAGGGGGGCGGGGTGAGCAGAAGTAATTTCACCTCTTGAATATCCAAAGCATTGTGGTGATGAGGAGGTGTTGGAACAACAAACTATGCAGACTCATCATCTATCTAGATCTTCCGGAGATAATTAGGTGATGGCCAATAGTTAACTGAGTGTTTGACTGAGTATTCGACTAATTAATTAGATTGACTAGAACAATCGTATAGAAAACAAAACAAGGTAGATTTCAAGAAATCTATTAGGCACCCTTATCGTTATATGTGAACCAGATATTCCTCACTTCAAAAGAATTGGTTACATCTTGGTGCTATAAAAGGATGTTCATATGGTTCTATCTAATATGAATCATGAATGAATGAATGGATTCATAATGTCGTATTATGCATTTTGATGTGTTCTTCATGTATTGATCTATGCTAGTTTGTGCTTAAGTGTTGTAACAATATATGTCAACACTATCTCTTCTTGGAATCATTATCTCTCTAATATACCTAATTCCCTAGTTGTCCGACAATCTAGGAGGGACCCACCACCGTAGTTAGGGAGGAATGGGGATCCAACATGCCCCCCATTTGGAGATTTGGGGGCAAAGTCCCAAAGGAAAAAATATTCGGTCTATATGTGTTATTTTGGTCAATGGTTTCAACCCATTGTATTATAATAATGATTAAGGGATTAGGGTTGTAATGTAATCCAGGTTAACATATTAGGATTGATTGAAGTTGTAGAATACCTAAATATTTATATAATGAACAATTGAGTTAATGCAATGTGAAAAAGAGAGGGTGTGGTTCTCAGCTAGGTTGGTTTTTTTAGTTAAGGATATCTAGGGTAAATCTTGCGTAAATAGTGTGAACGTGTTATTCTTATTCTTATGTTTTATATTATTTTAGTGTTGCTTGGCTACCAATGGTCAATGAGATTCCAAGGCACTAAATCTACAACCAAACCTTCCTAATATTGATAGCATTGGAGATGATGTTGCTACTAGAGAGAAGAGAAAACTGAAGGCCAATTAGTGTTATTAACTCGGAGTTTGTAATGGACAAGGATAATATGCCACCACTAAATAATAAAAAGGATCGAAATAAGAGGCATGTGCAAAGGAATTTAGAGGTTAGGGAAACAAATAGGTGCACCCACAATTGAATTTAATTGGGTGGAGAGTGTGTTTGATGTGAGAGATATAAAGCATCAAAAATCATTGTCCAAGCTTGAAACTGATAAAATGGTGGTTGTTATTCTAGAGAAAGTTTTTTTATCAACTGGTTAGCCCATGTGACATAGATGTTTGGTGTAACCATCTCCTATACATTGTTGTGAGTAGAAAATACCTAGATAGGTATTATTGGTATATTTTTTATGTATAAGTGCTTTGCATGTTTCAAAGGTTGAAGCAATTAAGTGTAGATTGAACCATATATCTATAGTCTAAAGCAAGTTGAAGGTCAAGGATGGCAACTTTAGTCAACAAAAGAAGATGCATGAGAAATATTCATCTTAGTAGCAATGTCTTTGTTAGGTTTTCATTCATGGCAATGTTTTATTGAGGGAGAAAGGCATAGTGTCTATTGACAGTGAGAGATGCAAAGATAAAACTTAAGCTGCATTGGAGTAAGGCCAAGACATTGAAGTTAGGAACTAGAATGGTTGGAGAAGTTGGTAGAATGTTTTGTGTACTCAAGAACAATACTGAGTGGTATTTTGAGCAATAACGTGAGAGATTGCATGAGGGGAGCCATATCGATATTTTGTGCATTGACTTTTCTATAAGATGAGCATCAATCTACATGAAACATTTGAATATTCTTACCAAGTTATAGTTGTGTGTCAACTATGGGAAACTCAAATTTGATGATGGTTATACTTGGAGCTATGGAGTTGATGTCATGTGTTCTTTACATATAGAATTGTTGTAAAGTCGTGGTATAAGACTATGATGGGTTATTAGGATAATGCTATGTAATGTGTTTGTGGTACTTCGTGTGTTGGAGTGGTAATTATCAATGTGTTGGACAAAGAATTTGTTAATTCTATTGTATGTTTTCAAATGCAAATGTAGTTATTGCACTCAGTTTGACCTTAAGAAGGATGAGTTGAAGAAATAATATGAAGAAGTACTTGATAAATAAGTCGTGGTTCATGTAATTGTATTTGGAGCATGAGGGATGTTGGAAAAGACACAGGTTGATGTTTCATAGCATCATATTCTTTAGCATGTCGCTATAAACATTTTATGGAGTTGGAGTTAATCACATGTAAATAGGGATACAACTATAAGACCATGTTCAGGGATGTGTACCCCTCATTTGATGTTTCACTAGTGTAAGTTCTAGACATAGACCTAGATGTTAGAATTGATGGGGCATCCAAACATTGTAATCTCAAATCCATGTTATAAACTTTTAAGGGGGTAGTTGTTGATCCCAAGTCAATTTTAAAAGGGGAAATATTAGGTTAATCTTGACTTGGTCAAGGGTGGATTAGGTTAATCTTTGGTCAGTGATGTATTTACCGTTAGTGGTTTATGGACCCATGGTATTAACATGTGATTAAACATGTTCAAAGGATTAGTGAACTCCATTTTAAAATGCCTCAAACTACTTCATTTAACTAGCATAGTTAGGACAAGGTTAATACAAGATATATCTTTGGTTTTGGTTTCCTAGTAAAGGGTTTCAAGGGTAAAATATTTTCAGCATGTGGTTATCATATGCTTGAACCCCAGATGAGGTGGCATTACCCCCTCTCCCCCATGCCCCCTAGTTAGGGGGGTGAGTCACCACTAGACCCCCTTCACTCAAGTAATTACGCTTTATTCCACCATCGTTGTTCAACACCATGCATCAACCAATATTTCACTAGCGCTGGTTGTCATTGGTGGAAAAGGCCTTTTGATTGAAGATCATTACAAGTTCACCATACAAACTCTATACATAGGGTTTTGTAGTCTAACAATAGGCACACAATACATAAGAAACAACACTATGCCCGTAGTGAGAGTCTTGGAATGACTCTCACATGGATTGAATCAAACGACATTCACATGTAATTCATCCAATCCCAACGCTGCATATGTCCAACAAGATGACTTGGCTGCCATTGTCTGCTACGGGCAGTTACAGCAGCATGGACACACCTCCACTCGCTGGATAACAAAAAAATTAAAACTTTCCACCAAAAGAATCATGTCCACGATGTGCCTTCAAGTTGATCGATCCATGATTTTGTCTCGATCACGCAGAGTGCTCGCAACCTTGCACAAACTCGAAGTATCCAGCCTCGAATTCCCCGACAGGCACTCTGTATGAAGACACTATCCAGGCAGCTCAGAGTGTGCACATCACCATTTTCCAGTCGAACTTCAGAGGGCGGATCTGACAAATCCCATCAGATCTTATACTTGAGCTTAATAGATCCAACAGCTTCGTTCTTCTCATAACATCAAATATGATAGATTACAATGAATCTACACTCGCTCCATGTAGCTCCAAACGTTTTTCCATCTCGTTCCAACATGATGCTACTAACGAGCCACGTGCTCTTACAAATATGATCTCTCTTTCCCAATACCATAGAGCACTAAAGAGAGTCTAGGTGTCACCAACCTACATTGTGCCCAAATTTTTCTTTGCAAATTTGAGTATCTCCCAAGTCCGTTTCGACACATGAGGTCATGTGATGTTGTTTTGCCTCGATCATTGTGGCTTGGCTAGCATGCACCTACTACAACTGGATTCTTCCTTTTCACTTAAGGTCTGCCCATAACTTCACCTTAAGCTACAAACTGTGAAATGCAACTAAATCATGCTCACCAAGTACATTCAATAGTAAGTAAATGTCCAATCGTAGCCTTTAAAACATTTCAACAATACTTTAACAGTTAGTCAATATTTCAATACTTAGCCAACACAAAATAATGCAAGGAACAATAACCAAGACATAAAGAGTCCACAACACACATGTATAGGCAAGTGACTTAATTTTATTTAGATAAAGAATGTTACAGATATGCAACAAGGGAGTTGCAGCCTCTTGCCGACAACTCTATTACAGATGTACAATGAGTCTGAGGGAATAGTATCTTCTTCCTACTGCCCAATAGACTTGCACAATCAAAACCTTGAAGCAACCCCAAGTCTGCCTCCTACATGCCATGTCTTCTTCTTCTTCTCACTCAACCAATGCAATTTTCCCTACTATGCCAACCCCTGAACTTAACACAAATAACATAGGTCCTTTACACTCTTGGTGAATGATGATCAATGAATGATTTATTAATGCCTTAGCACCTCTGAGGCATCCACTATTTATACAATACTTGTTTTTCACTCCCAAGCCCTTCCACTATTTAATTGGACCTAAGTGCCCACCTTACCCAACTTTGATTGTGCCTAATGGTGCCTCTACCCTCTTCATGACTTGTCCAATGGTGTTGCGCCCAAATTGGCATGTGTCCAAGTGTGTCGAATAGTGTGTCCAATGATGTATTCTCGAAAGATGTGCCCAACAAGTGTGTCCCATGATTGTATTTTGTAGATGCTTCTACCCAAAGGCACTTCTATTGTCCCTCCCAAACCCCAAATGTGGATTTCCCAACTCCTTTGGTCTACATGTATCCCAAGCACCCAAGTCTATAAAAGCTAGTCAAGTTCTTTGTGTCAATATTATCTGTGATGCATCATAGTTGTGGATCAAATGGGGTCATCTATCATAACCCCCATTTTTCCTTCCCTCACCAAGTTCTCTTTCAATTTTCTCTTGTTGTGTCCAACTACTGCACACTGCCAAGGTCTACAATGTGCCCAAACTAAACAAGGGCATCCAACATATCTATGGTGCACCTTGCCAATGTGAAAAGGCACACAAAATCAACTCTTCTAGCCATCAACTTTCTGTCGTGTCCATTCATACCAATCAATAACCATCGAGGTGATCATGTGGCATGGAGGTTCCCAAAGGCACTCGAAGCTAGGGCCTTACAAACCTACATGGCTCTAATACCATATTAAAAACTGAGCAAAACGAGATAGAAAAAACAAACACATGAACACGATATTTTACCCGAGAAAACTTGTGTTCAGAAAATATATTTTATCACCTTGGCCAAATCAATTAAGTCTACCAAAAAATAGGTTGTTTGAGGCACTTTACAATAGAGTATGTCAAGCCTTTAAATAAGCTTCATCACAAATGAATACCATGGGCCTATAATCTACCAATGATAAACTCATCATTCACCTAATCAAAGTTAACCTAATCCACTCTCAACCAAGTCAAAATTAATCTTAGTGTACATAGCTATACTACACCAAATCAGAAACTCTTGCTAACTCCTCAACAATGGTGCCAAAATGTTATCATTTACAAATTTTCATATTGTAAAAAATAAATGGAATCAAGATAACTACAAGAAACAAGCCATTCTCACTTCACTTAAATGCTCTTGCTTCAAAGTTAATATGTGTTAAATTCAAAGGGATATCACTAAGTGATCTAAGGTGTCAACTACAAATAAAAAATGCTAAATAGTACCTCAAATTCGATAAAATAAGAAGTTGTTATGTGTAAACTATGTTAATAAATGGCATGGACAACTAGCCATAATCACACTAAAATTGCTAAAACATAAGGAAGTCGAGGTTGAAAAATACCAAATAACATTGAGCATGCAAACCTACGCAAAACCACACTGAAAACTATTAAGCACTATGTTGACAACACACGATTCTTCCTTGATTTTTATGTAGGAAATCATTAATTAAATGTTGTTTTGCATTTTAGATGTTTTCGTAGGCACACAAATCAAGAAAGATGTATAACTACTCCATGTTTCTACAATAGATGTAAAAAATCAATGTTCTGCAATAGATGTAAAAAATCATCAAGTTAAAAGCTTGTTTTGTTGTTTTTTGGAAAGGAAACTAAAGAAAATGAATGGAAATGAATATGCTTAAGAGTGCATAGAAATCGAGAAAAAAACATAGTTTGTTTTAACTTATTAAAGTAACCAAGCAATTGACATGTACCTTATATGGAGTCAAAAAAGTGGATAAAGAAAAGAAAGTAGGGAAAACGTAAGAGATTTGATTCTTACTACTTGATTTCTTAGTTTAATAAAAGCAAGTAAAAAGTCTACGTACTATATTCCTTACACAATTTAAACACAAGTAAATGTCGCAAAAGAATAGCTTGTCGATCTTTATTGTCAAGTGTTGTAGAAAGAACAAATTCCTAAAAAAGTAGGAACACCCAATCACTCTTAAATGTCTTGGGGAAGCCAGAAATATTCAACTTGTCCACATCACATGAGATAAAAAAACAATCACAATGATGGTCATGGAATAATTCAACCCATACCTACACTCCACTACTCGCTCTCAATCACAACTCTTCACAGAAAATATGAAGCGAGGAGGGAAAGAAGAAAGCATCAATGTCTTCCTTCATTGCCTCTAAAATTATTTATAGAGAAGAGAAAAGTTTAACAATAGAAATGGATCAAAATAAAGATCCAAATATAGGTTCAATTTCCTAGGATAAAACCTTAAAAATATTTTTAGTGAATAACTCCAAATAATATGTATTAAATGATTTTCATAAAGCAATCGAGTGGTTTTTAGGGATGTGCTAAACTTTTTGAATGACTAGTGGAGATAGATTTAGCTAAAGAATATATATATATATATATATATATATATATATATATATATATATATATTGTAGTTTGATATGCTTGTCCCTTCCAAACATTTTTACGATTTTTTTTTTTAGATTTAGAAATATGTGTTTTTAAAACTGCCATAAGGAATAATGGATTTAATGTATATATTGTGATGTAAAATATATCCTTTGGCTATCATTGAGAACCTCGATTTCAAAAAACCTTTATTTAGGTCCTCAAAATGGCCCCGGAAGTTAAAACCTGCTAAAAATAGTAAATTGCCAAAATTGCCAGAAAACTGTTTTGAGCCAGTCGGAAAAGGTGGGTGGCCACCGATATCCACCTGGATCAATCCTCCCTC
>ML783620.1:146434-174999 GCA_009831015.1 Picea engelmannii | reverse complement strand
TGCAACACTCATCCTATTACACACAAAGACTATTACAACCACACGTCTTGCACAACATATCTATGCTACGGTAATCCCTTGTTGCAACTCATCTCTGACAATAACCCATATCCTGGTACATTATGCCTTTTGTGCAGAACACTTCCCATTACAGCTCCTTTCTCCTCACCTCTTCTATACTCGTACAAAATCCTCAATGCTCATAGAACCAGAGCGTTCATCCTCCTTGTGGAAGAGCACAAATTCCAACATGGTCTTCCACATACTCGTGTTACCTGCATAGCCATATCATACAGCCCTATTCTCTACAAGATTACTCATTCAAAAAAGACATTAACTCACACATAATTCTGCCAAGAACACATCACATTCATTCATACACACACAACAAGATTAATTCTGCAACAATAATTCTTGTATTCATTCGTACAGAGTAAAATATAATGGCTCAATGGCTAGATATGAGCTTAAAATATTCGTTGGGTTTCCATGCCATAGGCCATGGAAAACTCAACCACTTCTCTCTCTTATTGCATGATCTCTCCTCCTCTTGGTTATGCAAGATCCTATTGCCAACCCCATCCATATCTTTGATGGTGTGTTTTATTCTTCCCAGAAACTGTTCACTTTGGTTTCCCCAACACTTTTCAATCCTTTCGTCTTCCAGCTTCTAGCTTGTCCTTTCTGCAATGACTCTTCAACTCCCTCTGCGTGTCCTTCTACTTTAGTCTACAAACATGCTCCTCTTGAGACATAACATCTGCAACAACTTCTGTAACATTTTTTCTCTATAGCGTAGATGTCCACGCACTCGTCCATTCCATAGCAACATTCCCAACTACCCCAATGTTGCAACTCTGCAACATTATTCTGATCTGCACCATTGTTATTGCTCCCTGTAGTCCAAATGTTGCAACTCTATAGAATTCAATCAATCTGTGTCATTGTTGATACTCCGAGCAGTCTGTCTCATTCACACCCTACAACAACCAATCACTGTTGTAATAGATTTTTCGCATCCTTGTAACTGCTTTCGTCATGTCATCCCCATGATGACCAGGATTCTATTGCATCAGACTCCTCAGGTTTCAAGAAAGCATGTCCTCATGCTTATGAGGTAAATCACCCGCATCTACAACTATCTAATGCAACTTCATCAATGTTGCAATCGCAATGCTACAATCCTCACATGTCATACACTTCAATGTGCAAGACATCTTCCTCTGTTGCGCATTGTTTCTTTCAATTCATTTTTTCCACTTACTGCACAACAATCCACAACAACACAACTATACTCTCATCATGGAGATTTGGAAATTCCATCTCTTTCCTACAACTCAACTTTCTGCAACAACTCAACCTTTTGGTATTGCTACCTTTTATGTCTCTCTTTCTTCATTACCACAAGCACTAGTCAAGCACTTTTCAATTATGCATCACCTGCACAATTCGATCTGAGTCACGTCCAATCTAGGACATCCCACTATCCTTTTTCATGCAGTGTACAAAGTGCCTTTGGTGCATCCATCCATTCACGCTCGAAGCTACACAACATGGAGTCACATGCTCCCATGTTACATCTTCCTTGACTCATCCACATCACATGCACAACTCAATCTGAGTCATTTCCAATCCAAGACATCCCACTGCCCTTTTTCTTGTAGTGTACAAAGTTCCCTCGGTGCAGCCAACCACTCATGCTTGAATCTACACAACATGGAGTCACATGCTCCTATGTTACACCTCCCTTGACTCAATCAAGATCACATGTAGACTACCTTAGTCGAAGATTCTATCGGCATATACACATTCTTTGAAAATTACCAGAGATAGTTTTCAGGAGTCTTCATCTTCTCCACACAACATATTCACGCTTGGTCTTCAACAACCTTCACTCTTCTAACATTCTTGAATCTTTTGCAGCATGTCTTCTTCCTCAAGAGATTTGAAATCTTCTCCTATCTCTGTCAACAACATCTTCATCAACTTCTTCATCCTTCAGACTGTATGTTATCCATCTTCAACTCGACATATTTCATCATGCTTCATCTTCACGACATCATCTTCTTCCTCGTCTGCAACCCATGTAATCCTTGCATTTTCTTTTCAGCCAAGAACATTCGCTTCTATATGCAGTCACAAATGTCTTTCTTCCTACAAACAAGCAAATAACGTATTAAGAGAAACAAAATTCTAATTTCTCTCCCTCATTTCTTTGTTACATCCGACACAACCACGTGTCTCTATCTTCCACTGCTGTAAATTTTTTGCATCTCTATTCTTCCTCACTTATCTTAAATTTAGGCCCACACAAAACTTGTAGTCACCATCCGACAGCCATGTGCTCACTACTACCAACATGCTCCTCATAACATATGAGTCTAGTCTCCAATCCAAGAAACCTTCTGACTGCATTCCTCTTGTAGCCACACTCACTCATTTCCAGTGACCATGCCTTCATTCCAAGATAACAATCATGGATAACCATGACCACAATTGTTATCTATTAGCCCTTTATCTCATATACTTCTTCATTTTCAGAAGCACCCTTCTGAACTTTTCTTCACGCAGTTTTCTATTATTTGCTATATTTTCCCATTTCATGCTTACTCTTGACATTTGCTACCACTCTGTTATCTGCATTCTAACTCTCGATTTATGTACCTCATTAACCTGCTCATCTTCATGAAGAAATCCTCGAGAGTTATTTCGTAGCCCTAAACCAGACTACACTTCACAGGCCCTTTCTCTGACATCATCTCTTATCATGCTTCCTTCAACAACACAAGCTGAGACCATCATTCTCTTGGTCTTCTTCTTTGAAGTTTCTTCCATCCCATGACTGAACCATACTCTAATATCTTTTCACATTCTTTCATCCCAGAGTTGAACCAAGCTTTGTCACATTCTTTAATTTCATAATTGAACCAGTTCTGATATCTCCTCACATTATTTCTCCCTGGAGTTGAACTGAGCTCTAATACCACTTGACGTAGTAGGCCATCTGCCCACTGCCACCAGAGTACGTTCACATGGGAATACTTTGTTCATGTGTGCATGATAGAAATTGTAGTTTCCATAATGCTTCTTCACGTCGCTACATTTTCCTTATGTTCACTTGATCATGTAACAACCACCAGGGTTGTACCTCTGCTCCCACATATCCACGTTGCTTCTCTGTAACACCACAAAAGATGCTACAAAATTACCAATTAGTACTAACCAACCCGCTTCATGTTCACTTGTTGCAACTCACCTATTGTTGTATCTCGCTGCTACAATCCATCTTCTGCTGCAACTCACTGCAACTCACCTTCTACTGCAACCCACCTCTTGTTGCAACTTGCCTCATGCTGTGACTTGTCTTCTATTTCAATTCACTGCAAATCACTTCTGTTGCAACTCACCTCTACCTGTGGCTGCAACACACATTTTCCAACTGCAAACTGTCTCTCACAACATATCTTTGTTACGACAAATCCTTCTATTGCAACTCAATTGTCCTCATGCTACAACACTCATCATGTTACACACACACAATTACAACCACACGTCTTTCACAACATATCTCTACTATGGTAATCCCTTGCTGCAACTAATCTCTGACAATAACCCATCTCCTAGTACAATACGACTTCCATTGCAAGTCCTTTCTTCTCACCTCTTATGTACTCGTACATAATCCTTAATGCTCGTAGAGCCATATCATTCATCCTCCCTATGGAATGAAACAAATTCCAACACAGTCTTCCATAGACTCATGTTGCATGTATAGCTATATCATACAACCCTATTCTCTACAGGATTACTCATTCAAGCAAGAGATTAACTCACACATAATTCTACCAAGAACACAGGGCATTCATTCATACACACACATCAAGATTAATTATGCAACAACAATTATTGTATTCATTCATACAAAGTACAATACAATGGCTCAATGGTCATATATGAGCTTACAATATTCATTGGATTGTCAGGTGAGAGGCCATGGAAACCTCAACCATTTATCTCTCCTATCGCGTGATATCTCCTCCTCTCGGTTCTACAGGATCCTGCTGCCATCCCCATCCATATCTTAGATGTTGTGTTTTATTCTTCCCAGAAACTGTTCACTTCATTTTCCCCAACGCTCTTCAATCCTTTTGCCTTCCAGCTTCTATTTTGTCCTTTCTGCACTGACTTTTTAGCTCCCTCTGCTTGTCCTTTCACTTCAATCCAACTACACACTCCTCCTGAGTCGTAACACCCACAACTGTTTATGTAATAGTTGTCCTCTACAGTGTAGTTGTCCATGCACTCGTCCATTCTATAACATCACTCCCAGCTACCCCATTGTTGCAACTCTACAACATTATTTTGATCTGCATCACTGTTGTTTCCCCCAACAGTCCAAATGTTGCAACTCTATAGCATTCAATCGATCTACGCCACTACTGCTACTCCCAACAATCTGTCTCATTCACACCCTGCAACAACCAATCATTGTTGTAATAGCTCTATCACGTCTTCGTAAATGACTTCATCATGTCATCCCCAGGATTACCAAGGTGCAATCAAGCAATTGATGAATATGAGTGCATGTAATTTTCTAGTTCAGGATCGAAAACCAAACCACCAAAGTCATTGTTAATGCAATCTAAGAAGTTACAAATCAACTTATAAGCATATCTTCCAAGAAGTTGCAAAATAATGTCTAAACATACCTTCCAAGAAGTTGTTTGCATATACATACAAAAGTAAATACTTATAAAATAGAAAAGATATTTAACATGTTCCCTTCAACACTTACATATTCAAACTATTAATATATAAAAAAACATATGCCAATCAAATTCAAATAAAATCCCTTGTAAATACATGTAACAAAATAGATTATGTAACAAAAGAAGAAAAAACAAAGATAAATAAAATCTTATTTAAAAAATAAAAAATGTAATATATTTTTTTTTCAAACAAAAAGTTGTTATATCTTCCTTTATATAAACATAAATACATGAAACTTAAATGCTTTTAAAACATGGTTGTCTTTCCTATACATCAATTCAATATATTCCATGCAATTAAAATATTTTAACATGAATCATATTTTGTATTATTTACTTTTAAGTTGTTATATCTTCCTTAATATAAACATAAATACATAAAACTTCAAAGCTTTTAAAACATCGTTGTCTTTTCTATCTATTTTAAGTTGCTATATCTTCCTTAATCATATTTTGTATTATTTACTTTTAAGTTGTTATATCTTCCTTTCTATAAACATAAATACATGAAACTTCCATGCTTTTAAAACATCGTTTTCTTTCATATCTATTTGAAGTTGTTATATCTTTCTTAATAAGGACATAAAGACATGAAACATGAATGCTTTTAAAACATCGTTGTCTTTCATATCTATTCGAGACGAAAAGATACATAAATTCAATGTATTCCATGGAATTAAAATACTTTAACATCAATCATATTTTGTATTATTTATTTTTATAATATCCTCGTATACTCAACTAATAAATATGTAACTTACAAAGCATAAATATTTCAATGTATTTTCATTATTATTTCACAAAAGAATTACATGCTAACTAATAAACATGTAACCTACAAAACATAAATATTCTAATGTATTTTCCATGTTATATTCATTTCATAATATAAATCTCAAAATTTTGGAAATATTATTTCTATATACGTAAAAAGTAAATGTCATCAAACTTTATAAACGCAATATGGAAAAAAAATAACTCTGATTATACCTGCCGCCCTTTGGTGGTGGTATATACCTTCGCCCTATGGTGGTGTCAGTTTGTCACTAAATATATTCTTTAGGGGCATGTAATCTCAACAACAAATAATTGTATGCAGTTAATAATATTGAGCACGTCTTTCATGTAAACACCAGTAACCTAAAACATATTTCATATTTGTTGGGGCCGTATGTATGTCGATACTCAAATCTTGTTTATGTAAGTATTTTAAAAAAATGTTTGTATGTATTTAAAACTAAATGTTATGATAATATTAAAATTTTTTAATTATAGTTATAGGTGGATAATATTACATTTTTTTTTTTATAACAATGGGAAAACTTATTATCAATATAGTTCTTTGTTAAACCCATATCTATGGAAAGGGATACAATTTCTTAAACTATAATTTATTTATTATTTTATTTTATTTTTATTATTTTTTAACTAAACCAATTTTATTTATTATTTCATTTTGTTTTTTATTATTGAGTGGATATTATTAATATAATTATAATTATAATTATTATTTTTAATTGAGTCATCTAACTTTTTATCATACTTTATTCCTCAACATTTCCTCTCGGGTTGTAGAGCACCTCACTATTCTAGGTGCAATAACTCAGTTTTGAATTAGTAGTGCAGACAACTATCACTGGTTATTATCCCTGAGTGTGTTGACTCATCACAATTATTCAAGGAAAACCACGCCACCTGGAATAACCCCCTGGTGGTTCGTAAAGGGTTAGACTTTCACTTTTGCTAGATGTCTTTAGGTGTTGGGTCGTTAACCTATTTCCTTGCGTCCTAGGAACTTGGACGAGCTCTGGATCCAATGGTGGGAAACTAGGAGTTTTTCACTGTTTAAAGTTCATTTCCCATGAGGGCCTAGCTTGGAGTCATGGGGGCAACTTGAGGTAGTGTGTGGTTGCACCCAAAAAAATTATACTAAATGATATCGTCACCCATGCACACATAAGTGGATCAAAGCCCGCTCCCATGTAGTTCAAATTTAACAACTCTTGCAAGTGACATGTGGATGTCCCATTCGGAAAGACATTGTCTTCCATTATAGGGGCCCCTCCTATGTTTGAAACTCGACTTACTTGCTTAGTGTGATATGTGGGCACGCTAGACTCGGGTTTATAGTGGCAGTTTCTACCCTGGGTCTCCTCAATGACAATTGAAAGATCTACCAATTCTTCTGATAAAAAAAACCAAATTTAAATCATACTCTAAAACCAAAAAATATTACATCTATATATTTAAAAATAAATATTATGTCAATATTTAAAAATATAATTATATTATCTCAATATTAAAAAAAATAAATTAATTTTATCATTAATTTTATCACAATATTAAAAATTGTAAAATCTTATTATTACAATCAATATTAGTAATTACATTAAATGGTTATTACTTTTTATTTATTTTCATACACACTTTTCATATCATAGCAATTTTGTTTCATGGACTTTCAATTCTATGAAGAGCCATCAATCTAAAAAAAAGTGTTTATATATATATAATATGAAAACACTGATTTTTAATATTGTGAATTTTTATTATTAGTTCTTGTCAAAGTAAGACTATAGCAATGAGTAAGACTATAGCAATGAGTTTGTTATTGATTAGATATTAATTTGCTTTATATTTTAAATTTGTTTGTAAAATGTAATGTTTAACTTGAAAAAATAAATATATATTTTTTGATATAGTAAAAATATTTATTTTTTTCATCTCTAATTGGTTAATATATTTCAAGCCTTATTGTTGCCTTAACATATTTCAATATTTAAAATTAATTACATAATCAATAAATAATTAATTGTACAACATATATAGCATTTATTACACCACCACAATAAAAATATTTTTTAAAATTTACATTTCCCAATATAAAAAAAGAAATGAATAGTAATATTGATGTTTTGGATATTTCATATCATAAGATATTAAAATATTATATAAATTAAAATATATATCATATATTTTATAATATATATGTTAACACATTAAAATATTATATGTATTATAATATATATTATAATATTATATAAATTACAATATATATAATATATATTATATATATTAACACATAGAATATTATATATTAAAATTTATATTATATTTTATAATATATATGTTAAGATAGTAGAATATTATATATATATATATATATATATATATATATATATATATATATATATATGAAATGTTTATTTTTATTTTTTATTTTTTAAATAAGATTTGCATTTGACTTGCTTAGCTTAACTAGAAGGAATTCAAGTTAATCTCAAAACTATATGACTACATTAAAGTAAAATCATGGTAAGATATTTTGTCCATTACTGATTATGACAAATCTATAAACTATGTGTTATCATGGAGCAATAAGGCTTTCTCCATCCCTTGTGAGTCTATGTCGAATTCTTTTAAGAAGCTGATTTCTTTTAAGATTATGAAATTAGCTCATTTGTTAGCATATTATTCATGTTTCAAAGTAATCATCATGAATAATTATAGGGTGTTAACTATCATCTTCATTTCCAAATTTACTTAGCAGGGACTAAGTTGCCATGCAACTCTTGTTACAATCAATATGAGTAATTACATTAAATAGTTGTTACTTTTTATTTATTTTCATACACACTTTTCATACCATAACAATTTTGTTTCATGGACTTTCAATTCTATGAATAGCCACCAATCTAAAAAAAAACGTTACAAAATGTATATATAATATATCAAATGAAAACACTCAAAATGTATATATAATTTGTCAAAAGAAAACATTGATATAATTGCCTATAGACATATCATGATCTATTTTGTTATGTATGTCATATTTGCATCCCAGTGCACACAATTTTTACTCTGTGTAGGGAAGATCTCACTGTGGTTACATGCAGTAGGGATCTTAGTGATGCCTTCTTTGGGACCTCATCTTCATAGCACCTTGAAGAACTACATGACTCTTTCTTTTGAGTTAATTGAGATCTTAGCACACAAATATAGTGATTGGAAGATCATCTACTACATATCGAAGTTCTAACTTACTAGTGATGATGACAATCATTTCTTTATAGGATTGATAGGTCCTAGAAGCAAACTTGGCCTATTAGATATGGACAAGAACTAATTTTGAAATGTTCACATCCAAAGAACTTCAAGGTGATGCTATGGTTCAATTGATATGAAATTGATTATACATCGTGCAAAGAAGGCTCTAGTTTAATCCCTAAGCTTGCAGGTCCTTTCTTCAAGCTTGCAACACAGTGGAATAACTTTGGGGTTAATGTGTATGTAGAAAAAACCAAATTTGTCATATGCAATGAGAGTGGAGAATTTATTGAAACCCTTGGAGGGCTGGGAGCAATCCTCTTCTAATGAAAATAAAGCCCTCGTCAATGATCAATCCTCTTGAAGAGATATTGTAAGCCCTAGGGTGTCGAGCCCGAGCACTCATACTTCCACCACAGATCGAGATGAACGAAATCAGGCAGGCATGATGCTCGGTGCAACTGAGGAGACAAAAGTCTTCATATAGGGGAGAGTTGGGGTTCCTTAGGCGTGCGATGTGCCAAGGGGAGACTCCACCACAAGATGGCTTAGGACACAAGTTAGGTGCGAGGTTTGACGAAGAATGTGGGTAGAAGAAAAAACGCATCACCAAACGAAGAAACGACTAAGGCATGAAGAGGGCATGCTTAGGTGAGTCAGTTTGACTCACCTAAGGGGCGCCCACACTTATGTGGAAAAAACGTGATTTAACAAGGTTGGCTCACCCAAGGGCAAAGAGACGTGTCGGTTCATGATCTGAGCACCTATATATGGTCAAAGGTGAGACCATCCGCTGTAACTTCGTCTTTTTTCTCTCATAGTCTCCTCTCTCATAATGCAATATTCACACTTATCTATTGCCAATATAATTCTCTTGTACATAAAAGAGGGTTGTCTTTTAGGGCAAATAACTCTAACATAACTTCTACTATCAAATAATGAACGATTCATATTAACTACGAAATTACAATATTTGAATTGCATTAAAAAAAAATTGAGGAACAATTGTGTATCCTACGTGTTTTTTTGACCTGCATAAAAATTAGGAAGATAATCAAGCTCCACAACCAATAATTCTCTTTATTACGTCGAAAGTCGTATACCTATTGACCATGGGCACATTTAATAGGTTTTTAGTGCTTAATCAGTTTTGTATGGACAAGATTAAATATTGATGGAATATTCTTAGTAGTCCCAATAAATCAATGGTTGTGATTTCAACCACTAACTTCCTCACTATTATAAAGATATCAGTTTACATGTTTATTTTTTTATTTTTACTTAATCATATTTAAAATTTACTATGGTGGCTAGCTGATTGTCAAGTATGAGTGATTAGGGTTTCATTTTCTAGGCCAACCTAAACCTTTGGCCTTCACCAGCCACGTTCTTTTTGCAAACCATCCTTTCATTTTATGAAACCAGACAAATTAGCATTTTTTACTAGTGCATGCTTGCGTTTTTAACAGTCTTCCACTTGTACATGTGTGAATGCCTTCCACGCTCCACCTTCCGGGCCACGACCAAGCACCCCTCCACTCACTCGCTTGTAATCACCTATCGACGTTAATCAACTACAGGGTGGCTGCGCATCATTTAGTACATCATTTGCTGCAAACATTGCGCCATAAATTTTTGTGAGCCTAGCGTTTTTACTATGTTAATTAGGGGTTTTTTAACTACGCTGGAAGTTTAACAGCCGTAAGCATTTCGGCATTCACCAGTCGCGACTTAAAGGCTGTGCTAGTAATAAAAATCAGGTATTAAACTGGCTGCCCACTTCGCCAATTTGTTTTAAGTGTGTATAAATGTGTTCTATTAAGTGGTAAACACATCTAAGAAGTGGTAAACACATCTAAGAGTAAGGCCAAGTAAACCGGTATTGTCTTGCCACATGTTGTTGGAGACGGTGGATGTTTCCGCCCTCCACCAGAGCTCTCCACCGGCGTGACAGATACAATGCCAAAGCTCTATCGTGCATCGGATGGGGTTTAGATTTCTGTAAAGGAAAACAACTGGATTTTTTACAATAATGCCAAGCACCTACCCTCTGTTTGGTACAAGATAAGAGATCCAGTGGAATTTACCTTGTTCTTACCATCTTTAAAATGAAAGAAAGGGAACAAATCCCTGGACTTCCTGCATTAATGATCAGATAAATGGAAAATAAGTAGTTTTTTCAGTGTTGAGAAGGAGATCAAGGGAAAACGAGTGGAATTCGTCTCCATAGAAGCAAGTTCACAGCATTTTCTCCAGAATTTTGAGGCCCAGATCACTGTCTACCACCAGAACTCCAAGACTGTCGGGGGCACTGGTGCAAGACATCCTCCATGAAAGGACTGCTGGACGAAACGTTATTGTCATGTTCGCACTTGAATACCTTTCTTTCTTCGTGAAATCATTATTATTTTTATCTGGGTCCAATTTCATCGATGCCTATTTAAAACGGACTGTAGATCCCTTCAGTCTAACTGACATTGCAAAACATCGGCCATATAATCATGTCCATGTATGGTAGCGTTTCACTGCAATCCCTGACAGATTCTAAGGTCTTTCATTCTTTCACCACTGCATTTATATAAACTCTTTCATTCATTCATTCACTGCAGACATAGGGCAAAAGAGGCTATTGTTAGAAAGGGGGAACAGAAAAAACACCTAATATGCATGGCATGTTTGACAGTCCAAAAGCTTTCACTACCCTAGAAAAAGATGAGGATATCCATATAAACTTAGATCTCAACATGGAGATGAATGAATGCCCAGCATTATCGAGATTGGTATCCACATGCAATATGCAGTTTAATGAACTTGAGAGGCGTGGCCTTCAAAAGTTGGACACCAAACATACATGAAACCAACACAAAATATCTGAAGCTACACTGAATATGACACCACACTTCATCCAATATATTAGAACAAGTGGTGAAATCATACATAACATGCAGCCACAGCCTCCATCCAGAAATACATAGTCACATAATCAACCACTAGCATTCAACATGATGCTACAACATTATCATGCAGATGAACCTAAAAAACAATTGAAGATGATCATCCAAGGAACTGTTGGTATAGGCAAATCCTACCTTATAAGCAACATCAAAGAAGCACCATCTTCTCAAACACCTTGTAGGCATAGTCTACTAGCCCCTAGTAGAGTTGGAACATTTAACAACATGCAACCACCATGCATATGCAACCCTTCATATCCCTATAAAGGGCATGAAGTTGTTACATGTAGAATCATTGGCAATGTTCCATATTCAATACATTCGCATTGATAATATAAGCTCAATATATGACCTAAATATTTTTTCCAAATTGAGAATTGGTTTGCGTGAGGGATTTTCAAACAAAAAAACACATTAGGCCATAGAGAAACATTAGGCCAGCTACCACTAGTAATGGAGAAACCTTAAATATTTTTTCCAAATTGAGAATTAGTTTGCATGAGGGATTTTCAAAAAAAAAAACACATTAGGCCATAGAGAAACATTAGGCCAGCTACCACTAGTAATGAAGAAACCTTTATATGGAAAAGCAAATCCATGAAGCTCTTTATGGGAGATCTTCACCATCGTTGTCAATTTGGTAAAAAATCTTCTGTTAACAAGACAATGGTTGGCAAACATTCAAATGCAACTTCAACAACAACTAGACACCTTTTTAACAACAAATAAACTTCCCTAGAATCATAAAAAGAACGCACTCCAATCATTGAATATACTTACAAGAGATTGACCATCAATTAGAAAACCAAATATTAATGTATAACTCATCAAGTTATGTTGCCCTGCAATTTGTGGGTCTAAGCAAGATTGGTGAATGCAACTCTAGGAATGGTCACGCAAATTGCATACCCACCTAGATCAAGCCCTCAAAATTTGGTAGCATATGTTGTTGTGGCATTTGATATTTACATTGGTGCACAATGGGACCAAACCCAACCAAATATTGCACCCATAAAATGAGCTAAGAAGAAACAAATCCCCCTCATAATGGATTGGGCATTGAATATACATAAACCAAAGGGTTCACATTAACTAGATCAAGCATTGACATTGGAAATACTAAACATTGGCTCTTGACCTTCACAACAATGTCATGAATCACATATATAACGAGAATGTGAAATAGCACCAACATTTTCACTGAATGTTATGAAAAAATGAAAGATAGTGCATATATCTCACTCCAAATGAAAGAAGATTCATATCCATATTTTATGTCACTTACACACAAAATCATTGCATTTTCAACCATTTCCCCTCTATCATTTTATTTTATCAAGGGAGGGGTCAAGGGTGTAGCTTCTTGTATGTTGTGGATATGCTTCTATGCTTCTATTTATTTTATTTTAAACAATTGTGTGTTGTTTTCATCATATTTAACATTTTTATACTATAAATTATGTCTATAACCAAACCTTCTCTCCACTCTCCATAATATTAACACCCAAAATGAATTTCTTCAAAATCCATATTAAGGATCCATTAATGGCAATTTGTGGATACATTACAATATGAATTTGTTAAAGGTTTATCATCCAACAACGATGGTTCATGGATACATTATGGGGTGATCTCAAAATTATAGAGTTCATCATTCAACTTCAACAATTCAGGAATGTAAAATCAGACTTAGCACATGATCGTAGAGTTTTTATTGCTTAGGGGTTGGGGATTGGATAGATCCTCTTGGCATATGGTTCATAGCAGGTACATTTAGAGGACATATCGTGCTCATATCAGTACATGGATGGACAAGTTTCAACACATTCAATGTTATTTTTAGCAGGGGCCTCTAGAGCCATTTTTCCTTGATTGCCCAATGCATACAAGTGACATGAAATTATTGGATTATACAAGGGAGGATGAAGACAATCAAATGGTTACTCCCAAATTCTTAACTTGGTTTTTTTAGAGAATATATTTTTTACAAACTCAGTATTTTCAACAGATGATGATAGTTTTGGGCACCCAATTGATAGTCCTCGAGAAGGATACCTTCCATATTTTCAAGATTTTCAATCTTGAAAAAAAAGAGTTTAATTTTTTTTTTTCTTTTATAAATATGATTATAGTTTTGGATACATTTTGGGAGATGTTCATTTGATTAAGTTTTGGATACATTTTGGGAGATGTTCATCTGATTACGTTTTGGTTGCAATCCGAGGTGGTCTAGATCTTGGTAAAGTGAGTCAAACCTTGGTCTAAAAATATAATTTTGGTGCCTATGGACATAATGGTATTGTTGGATAACTAATGTTAGAGTATGATTTGGGGGGCGAATTTGAAGGCAATCAAAGACTAAAATTTTAGTCTATTTTTTGCCTTGGGATTTTTGAGATTTTGGTGTTATTTTTGGAATCCCAATTTCACATATAGCATGGGGTTCAAATTTCAAGTCGTTCCTAGAACCCTTGTTTTTGGTCAATTTTATGAGATCTAGATCTTTCTAGAATTCTAGAAGGTCCAATGGTGGGCCCCACTTGAGGTGAAATTTTTATTCTTGGAGACGTGCGGTGCACTAGCCTAGAAGGTTTTGTTTAACTTGGTGAACAATTCACGTAGAATTATTTTGACCTAGACCTAGGACATATCATTTGAGGAAGCTTGCTCAACATTTTTTGGGCCTCATACTTTCTATTTATGGCCTAGAGGAGTGTGCCCTGTATGGAGATTTACTTTTTTATTTTTAGACTACTTACACTTCAATTGCATTGCATTTCACTCCACTTGCACTTCCATGCTTTTGACTTTCTCAATTCAAGATCCTTGTTACTTTTGGAGTACATTTGCTTCGAAAATTGTTGATGTTTTGGTAGCTCTGAGAGGTACTTTACCTCCTAGACGACCTTTAATATACAAAAAGAATATTCAGGAAGCAAGAGAACCATTGAACAAATGTCGAAATACCCCAAAAGAGAAGTCGGCCTAGAAGAATAAAGAACAATGAAGTGACACCTTTCTAGAAGAGAAGTCGGCCCAGTAAAAAGGATAGGAAGACTATAAATAGGAGGCTCCTTAGCTCATTTGGGCACACTCACTCACACTCTCTCATCCACTTAGAAGGAAGGCACAAGTTTGAGGAAGGTGACACAGAAGTTGCAGTGGTAGAGGTTATTATTGTTCAGTCTTTGTGGTATCTCTCTCTTGTGCGCTACTCTCGGTAGAGGTGCGCTACCATTGTATGGTGATGCTACTACAGTTGGGGTGGTATTTTTGGTTGTACCTTGAGATATCCTTTGTGCTATGGTTTTTATGTTGGTTCATGCTTGGAATTGCTTTGTGAACAAAATCTATCTAAGAAAGGTTGTTGGATTTTTTCCCCCATTTGGGGTTTTCCCGGGATAAATCTCTTTTGTTCTTTTGTCTCTTATTTATTTTGTTATTGCTCAGTAAATGATATACAAATTAATGCTAAATAAGTAAAAGAACATTGGTAACTCTATTGCTCTATAAGTAAAGAAAATTCTAACATGGAATCAGAGTTGGTTACCTTAAGAACAATTTGACCACTGGAAGGAAGTTCTCTACAACAGTACCTTGTAATTGCACTGAAATACTTTGTCAATCTCATTGAGCACTAGTTCCAAGGCATTGGGAATATTTTCACCACAGAGCAGTTCTCAACCCCCTGCAACACTCTGATCGTAGTTCTGTGAAAGATCAGAAATTTGAAATTTCTCAGATCTAGGGTTTCTACCGACGAAAATGTCAACCAGTAAGAGTTTAGGATAGATTGGATGGAGCAGGTAACTTCAGATATTGGAAGCACAGAGTACATCTCATTCTATAGGAGAATGAGTTATTGGATCATGTCAATAAGGTGCTTCGAGAACCAGAAAGAAGAAGCACCATGCACATGCAACAAATGTTGAAGAGCAGAAGTCAAAGGATGAAGAGTATGTCATTTAGCTAGTGGTGCTTCCAAGCACATGACCGGGGAAACTATAGAAGGAAACTTGAGTGGGACCACAACAACTAAACTCCATGTTTTCATATCAGGTTTGAGATTTTATATTGTTGCGGTTTAGGTAAGTGTTGTAACTAGAATAACAGTCTTTAGAATTCTATTATCGCTATTTATATTGCTAGTTTAGTAACACTTGATCATTGTTGGTATGACTACCATTAAGTAAATGCTAATATTAATAATGCACTTGTTTACAAGATAAATTGATCTCCTCTAGGAGATATTCTTGGTTGTTGATCTTGTTCCAGATAGGTTATCTTGTGAATTCCATGGAGGTTACCATGGAGATGTTGTTGTTATTGTTTCTTATTCCGAGAAGGTCACAGGTAATAACTCTGAGAGGGAGCTATAATGACAGTTGTAGGAGGAGAAAATTTAGATATTTTGTAGCTGAGACATGGAGCAGACTATCCAAACATAGAGTTGCGCAAATCCAGTTGATGAAGGAGAAGAGGACGAAGTTAGAACCTTCTGGAAAGAAGGGTACTTATGTGGATACAAAGTATCTCATATGGAGATCGATTGTAAGAAGAAGAAGGATCTAAATATGAACATACAAATCCCTCTGGTTTAGTTGATCACTGTCCAGATCACCAGGGAGAGTTAGTAGAGACAAAAGGGCCTACCCAGAATTGTTACAGTGACCAGGAAGAGACCAACATAGTCCCATGATACTTTGCAAAATGCAAAGGAGATACAGATATATGGCATTAATGATCCATATCATGAGGAGGAGCAGATGTCTCCACCAGTGGTGAGGCAGGATACCCCACCAAGTACTAGCTCAGAAGGAGCTAGAGTTTAGAGGGAGTCAACCCTTAAGATCCAATGAGGAGGATCATCCTCCCTAGGGAAATTCATAGGAGATGAGACTTCAGATGAGGTTAACACATGCAGAGGGAGTAGATGGCTCCAGAGATTATATAGACTCAAAGGGAGTCAATCTTCAGAGGGAGCATGCAAACTCATAGTGAGCCTGATCTCATAGAGAGTTAGTGGATTAGATACTTTCATTCATAAAGTATTCCTCCTTAGATTTAGAGACGTCTTCCAAGACTGACAAACAAGAGGCTAGATCGAAGCTTCAAAGACTTCGAGGAGATATGAGACCTCCTAGGATGATTCCCTTGTTTCAATGACAAAGGAGGAAGCCAATCATAAGGACTGGGATATGGATTTTTCATTTCTTATGAGACTAGAAGGGAAGTCAATGGTGACTTCCAAGTTGATCCACAAGATCAAGAATGTTGCAGATGGCAGCATAGAATTGTACAAATCTTGATTTGTGGCCAGAGGATTCTCCCAACAAGAGGGAGAATATTATGACGAGACACTTGCTCCAGTAGCCAGAAGAAGTGTACATAGATCAACCACAAGATACATGAGAATGAGTCTTGTGTCTGCAGATTAAAGAAGGCTTTGTACAGGCCTAAGCAGGCACCCAGGGCATGATATTCCAGATCATACAATTACTTGATGAGCTTGGGAATGGTTTCCCATTGATCCTATATGTGGATGATCTATTTATTACAAGGGATGATTAGCTCACAGATGGGTGCAAGAGGGAGCTCACATTAGTGTTAGAAATGAAGGATATGGATTTGATGGGATTAGAGGTATGATAGAGGCTAGATGAGATTTTCCTTAGCAAAGGAAAATATATAAAGTTGAGATCCTGCAAATATTCGAGATGATGGACTGCAAGTCCATGACCAAACCTATGGTTACAAATCTGAAGCTCTTGAGTGATTCATCTTCAGTTTTGGTTGGTCCCATGATGTACAGACAATTGATCAGATCCTTAATGTAGTTGGTTAACACCAAGTTGAACATATGATTTGCAGTGAACACTTTGAGTTAGTACATGGTTGAGCCTAGACATGTACATTGGATAGCAGCAAATCATGTGTTGAGGTACCTACATGGTATGGTTGGATATGGACTTAGATATGTCTTGAATGGAGAAGTGAAGTTGCATGGATATACAGACTCTGAATGGGCTGGGAGTGCAGTGGACTGGAAGAGCACATCCGGATGTTGCTTCAGTTTGGGATCATGTATGATCTCATGGTTGCGCAGGAAGTAGACATCAGTGGAAATCAATACAACATAGGAAGAGTATATCAAAGCTAGCGTGGCAAGCTGTGAAGCAGCGTGGCTTTGAAAGTTTCTTGTAGGGATATTTGATCTAGAGTTGGAGCCAACTTTGATACATTGTAACAATCAAAGTTGTGTGAACCTTGTCTTTCATGACAAGTCAAAGAACATAGAGATCAAATATCACTACATCCGATACATGGTGCAAAGAGGAGCTATAGAGCTCCAATACATATCCATAGATGAGAAGATAGCAGACATTCTCACCAAGCCTCTGTCTAGAGTGAAGTATGATTACTTCAGAGACAAGCTTGGCGTGATGGAGAATGTCCACCCTCAT
The DNA here is from genome assembly GCA_009831015.1 of Picea engelmannii. Lineage (NCBI taxonomy): Eukaryota > Viridiplantae > Streptophyta > Pinopsida > Pinales > Pinaceae > Picea > Picea engelmannii. The sequence continues at coordinate 156,765 of ML783620.1, read as the reverse complement.
TGAGAGGGATGTGTGTTGTTTCTCCTCCTTCCAAATAACCCCTCTAGCCAAGGGTTCCCTAGATCAGTCATGTGAGGTGACTGAGGGGGTAATGCACTGCCAGACCCAATGAGAGAAGAAACATCAAATGCATAGTCATGAGGACTATGGGAGTAGCTCCATGCTACTGTATAAGACTATGATTATCGTTGATGGAATGGTAGTATCTTTGTGCTACTATTTGATTACTGCATAGTCATAGGGATTGCAGACTATGATTATGGCTAATGCCATGGTAGCAATTGTGTGCTACTAGTTTATTGATGCATAATCATAGAGATTATTAGACTGCATGGTGGTAGGTTGTGTAGCTACCAATTGATTGCAGCATAGATACCTTGTGTCTCTGGATAGTAGTTGTGTGCTACTACGGTGGATGTGTTCCACTGGCGGTGGTTGTGTACCACTCGAAAGTAGTTATGTACTACTATTGTTAATGGAAAAATCTATAAGTGCTGACACAAACTAATCTCCCTAACTTCAACAAGAAATTAGAACAAAACATAGCAGAATACAAGATTCTCCTTAGATTTTGAATTTAATGTAAACTAGTTCAATGAAGGATAGATGACATACCTTTTAAACGTTGTTTGATCCTTGCTAGTGTTGTCCTTGCTCTATCCTTAGATTTGTGGGATGTTGAACCTGTTAAGAAGCACAAACCAACCAAGAGAGAGAACAATGATATATATATATATATATATTCCAATGAAACCTATGCATAAGATCAAGGAGTTATGCAATAAAAATGGAGACACTTTTATAGGGAAGAAATGTATTACTGCATTATATTGATGAAAGTGGAGAATACAACTTGTGCCTTGATGTTGCAAGGTCCCTTCCAATGGCCCTTTTCCTCAAAACACACATCTTTGCTCCAATGAATGAAGAGTATTCACAACATGACTTGGAAAGCTAAAGCAAAGTTATCACAAGTACAATCTTTAGTAGAATTCTTCATGCATAAGCCAGCTTAACTTTTCCCATGAGAGATCCATCTTTATATAGAGTGAAGAGGGATGGATGAATATATTAGGATGATCCCACTAAATTAGAGAAGTGAGTGAGATCCAAACCGATCAGAGGCCACCTCATCCTTCCAAAGATTCCATTCTAGAACCTTCAAGAATTTCACCTTTTTCCTTTGTTTGAGCATCGTCACACCCTAAACATAAGCAACCCATGACAATGTTGCATTCCACTATGGTGTAGCATGCGACAATCAAGGATCATCGCACCCTAAACATTTTTCAAGGTGAGACGATCTTCTTTGGTAGGGTTTTCAATAAAGAAAAGATGATTCTATTTCCGAGGGAGAAAGTCTTATTTCTTCAACAGCTTCAGGGAACAGAGAAGTAAGAAATACACATATCATCAGTGATCACGAGGGTGAACAAAATAATGTGTAAAAGAATGCCCCCCAAAGTATGAAGTTGGAACATGTGACAGCTGAAATACTTTGTAGAATGTGTTTGTCGAGAACAAGGAGCACATAGGTCGGAAACCTGCCAACAAACAACCTTTTGCATAATAATATACCATTTACTCAGGTAGGCATTCCCATACTTAGACTACAAGTGATTCTATGCATAAGTGTCGAGTGATTCATGGCCACCAATCATACACTGTGAATCCATGTCATTATAATTCAACATAGCCACGAGAAATACACTGTGGATCTATGCTAGAACGACTCAAATTTGGACATAGCCACAAGAAATACACGGTGGATCTATGTGTCAGTACAGACTTATGAATACTTCATCACAACCTGGATCTATGTGATAGTATCTAGGGTATTTATTTGCATCGTCCCGAAGTACGAATCTATCCATGTGATTATAGGTGTCGAAGTCGCACATGGTAGAAACCACTTGATTACTGGTCATTAATGGATACCGTTAACAAGTGCGAGGGAAATCATCATTGATGTCAATGACCCCCAAGGTACTCTAGTACAATCTAATGAATGTGAATTAATGAGATGAATTCGAACACTTGATGAAATTTTCCAATCATGGGTCAATGATGTGAACCCACTGTTGAAAATGAGGAAACCTCCCATCGAGGCATGTAAGTTCCAAGGTACTAAATTATTTCTAAGTCTAATTCTTGGATAATGAGTTGAAGTCGATAGGAAACGACTCATCACAGGAGGGCCTTAATGTATCCCCCATCAATGACACGAAACATGTAACAGATTTGAAGTAGATCAGAGTATAAAGTGATTCAAAACTGACTCGGGGAAGGCCGACATGGAAAAAGTTTGAGGACTGCAAATGGCCAACGTGATAGAAGGCTGGTTTAGGTTGAACTTATCTTGAACATATGAATGACACGAAAATTTTCTTGACAACATTGACTCAAGGAGGACCCAATATACAGACTTGTGGATGATCAAATGAAAGACAAATGGATTTCCCAACCCAGATACAATAATGAAGAGGGGTGTCATGTTCAAGAGATCACTAACACAGATACAGATATACATTTCTTTCTCAATTTCCCCCCACCATTTATGGTGAGTACCTCTTTATTTTTACACGAGCTTGAGGAGGATAACATATGCTTGAAATGTAAGCTCATCCTTCAAATGAGTCCCTCAGATTATTTTTAATGAACCCTAGGAAGGAATGGTTCGCTCCCATATGGGCCTTTCGATGTTTTTTTTATGGGTTCAAAGAAAGAAAACTCAGGGGTTTTTCATGTTTAGAGAGTCTGAAAAACACTTAAATAAAACTTCACAATGTACTTTTTCATAAATTAGTTTGATGAGACTGAAAAAGAGATAATCTACCTCTCATCAGGCATTTTCTTTAAATACTTTTACGAGTGTGAAAAGAACAAGGTCGCTCGACTATCTTTTCATGTTTAGGGAGTTTGAAAAGAGATTAAAAGGGACTCCAGGGGGTCCCTTTTTCGTATTGCCTTTACGAGTCTGAAAAAGTGATAAAAGTTTACTCGATTACATTCTCATAGTTTTACGAGCGTGAGAAAGAACAAAGACCATGCTCGACGTTTTTTGCTGAAAAAACCTAAAAGCATATATACATAAAATGATTTTGCAAAAACTCATAAAAAAATGACCAAAAAGGGTTGATCCATATCAAAAGTCCAATCGCCAAACCTGTATCCTGCAATATTGACACTTTGAAAAGTTCATTAGGTTTTAACATAGGTGAAAAATATTAAAAATAATTTAATTTTAGGTTAAAAAATGGTAAAATAGGTTAAATAGGTCAACACAAGTTCATTTTACCATTCCACTTGTATTTTCACCAAACTAGTGCCCAAAACCCTCATTTTCCTCCGATTTTCAAGTGACGATTCTGGCGCGTTCCGTGGACGATTTCTCGAGCCGTTTCCATGAGGTTGGTTTTCTTCATCACCTCTCTCTTTCTATAGCAAATGTTTTCATTTTTTATGGTTAATTTTTGAGTTTATGGGCAAATTTCCAAGGGAGAGAACACCTCCAAATCATCGCAGGATCTTCATATCGGGAACTGCAATGGTCTAGGATTGTCATAGGGGTTTCAATGATGGGGTGAGATGAAATTTCATTGTGGTAAACTCAATCCCTGTGATGACCGCAACTCAAAAATAAAAGAGAGAGAAAGAACTAGGGAAGCTCCCAATTTTGGATTTTTGATGAACTAATTCATCTTTAATTGTTGCTTGGAATACTTTCCACATTTCATCATGCTCGAATGGCGGGAAAGAGAGCATGAAGAGGAAGATTGCATTGTCGGGAATGATCCCAACACTGTCATGGCACTTTGAGAGCGTGCCTTGATAAATTTCTTCAAAGTGCAGGGCATGAGGGCCCAATTAATTCTATTGGAGTACTTAGTCCGAATGTGGGATGTGAACGAACAACTCTTTCATGTCGGGGTACATAAACTCACTCTAGAGATTGATGAAATCTATTTCTTGACTAGATTATCTCATCATGGATCTTGAGTGTCACTATTGGGAAGCAGAGGAGGAGGTGAACCAATGGATTACTATGTAGGACATCACTGCTCAGCTGGTACAAAGAAACATAGTGGTATGGTTGACATAAAGGATGTTCAAGACTTATCTTTAAGGACCATTATCTATACCATTACCCATGTGGAAGGGAGTTCATCTCCAAACATGGCCTTGCAAATCCATTTTCAGTATGATACTGAGTGCACGGAGCCCCGAGTTTTCAACTACTATGAGGGCCCCTTCAAAAATATGAAGAAACAATTAACAAAGTGTAGGACTGGTCGATTGAAAAAATTTAGATACATATCGATTTTGGTGTCCTTTTTCCTAGTAAGGGTCCTAGTTTTTCGCCTTCAACATGTGGATTGGGGTGTGCCTACTCCACAAGATCCTCATATGAAGAGATGGGTTGACTTGATGGCACACCATGGTGGTGTCCCAACCGTTACCTATGGTCCTATCTTCTTCTAGTGCTTGAGAGGTCAACTTGTTATGGTTGAGTATTATGCTTATGTTGGGACTGAATTTCGTGATGATCCCGACTTGGCACTACCCAAGGGTTCACAATGGGGAGATATAGGTAAAAAGGACTTTTTCATTATATGTTGTTTTTGGTATTTTAATTATGAAATTTTGTATGTTATGTATCCGAGACTAATCAAGATCTCTCAAAAATGTAGATGTGGCGCCTTTCAGGCTTCCAGGGTCATCTCCAATCCAGATATGTGGAGAGATAGAAGTAGTGGTAGATCAAGGAGTAGCGGCTGAGGATCTTGAGGAGATCGAACACAACCTCGGGGGATTGCCTATGGACATCCCTGAGTTTACTGTGGATGAGTTACCTTGACGTTACCAACTCCATATTGTTGGTGTTTCAGTATCTATTGGTTGAATGCCCCATCGTGTAGCATGAAAAATGGTTTGTTATCATGAGCAACATCCATGATACATATGTATGTGAAGCCACGTGCTATAACATTTTGGTCTCAGGAAACACTTTTTTGTAACTTTCTGCGTTATAATACAAAACTTCTACCGACTTACTTGTATGTATGTGTGTGTTTGGATTTATAAATGGCACATATGTCTATCTAAAACATAATTGGCTAATGCATCTGTTAATGTGTTTAGATATCTAGGAATGTGTTGATATTCAATGTAATCAAAATTTCTTTCCAAGAGGTGAATTCTCAAGTATACCCGTAATAGTGTAGGACTTCAGATGGAATAAATGTTGCTTAATTATAGCACCATGAGTTGAGAATCAAGAAGTACAATTAGATGATGGATGCCAAATGAAATGGCATCAATTAATAACTCAATGACCGCATTATATTCTGCAATGTTATTAGTTGCACGACCAAGGAAAATACCATGTAGACTGATCAACTTGTCCGTAGGTGCATAGATTTCCCATGCAACATATGCTAGATTTTGAGTACTACGATTAGCACCATCAACAAAGCCAATATAAGGTAGCGAGAACACTGACATATGGAAACCAAGCACAAGGAAAGGTAAGCAGTTTGAGGACAGAAAAAGAAACGACAAAAAGAACACTAGAGTATGTTACATTAAAGTACAATGCACTCATGCAAAGACACTTTAAGCATAGTACTTATTTAGGTAAAGCCCATTTATGGGTTCACCCAAAGGAATTCCATCATAACCAACCAGCTCATAATCCCCTTTCTCTAACACTCGTTTAACGATATAAGGGTTGCACCACATGGGATCGAATTTACTTGCCCCCAACAAATCACGATCTTGGTCATACAGGAGAACCAAATCGCCTTCATAAAAAACACAAGGTTTAACATGTTTTTCGTATTGATCCTTGACGTGTTTCTTATGGGTTTATATTACTAATGAAACATCATGATGAGTCTCATCTAATTGCATTAAATACAAGAGACATTCTTCTTCGATTGTGGTGTTGGGGACAAGTTCACCGACTAGCTTCAGAGACAAAATTTCACATTCAATCGACAAAATGGCTTCGATACCATACACTAATTGGAAAGGCATGTACCCTGTAGCAGATTTAACTAATGTTTGATAGGCCCATAATGTTGAAAAAATCATTGTGTACCAACTTGACTTATGAATCCCTGCCATCCGTCGAAGCATAGTAGTTAAAATTTTGTTGATTGTTTCAAATTGGCCATTGTCTTGTGGATAATAAGGGGTTGACTTTTCATACTGTAAACCCAACTTATCGGTAAGCTCAGACATCATAAAATTGTGAAAATGGGTTCCATGGTCGGTGACGATGGCTTGAGGAACACCAAACATAGTGATGATATGATTGAATATGAATAGTGCTATAGTTTTCGTGGTGTTATCTATAAATTCTAACCTTGTACAATGTCTACTATAAACAGATATTCAGAAAAGAATAGAAAATATACAATGGCAAATACACACATTACACAGAGATTTTTTCCCCTGGAAACCCAAACCGGGAAAACCAACATATATTATATTCATTCATTGTGTTACATTGTTTACAATACAATATACATATAGGAGCCAGTAGCATCCAAAACCCTAACCTAATGACCTGGATTAGTCCAAAACCCTAATTCCTTATCCAGAAATAGAAAACCATTGGCAAACACCATGTGCCGAAAAAACCACCTAAATACGTGACACGTTTCTCGAGGTAGGTGTCATGTTTCCCGAGGCAATTTTTTTTTTATGGTTGAGTATTATGCTTATGTTGGGACTGAATTTCATGATGATCCTGACTTGGCACTACCCAAGGGTTCACAATGGGGAGATATAGGTAAAAAGGACTTTTTCATTATATGTTGTTTTTGGTATTTTAATTATGAAATTTTGTATGTTATGTATCCGAGACTAATCAAGATCTCTCAAAAATGCAGATGTGGCACCTTTCAGGCTTCCAGGGTCATCTCCAATCCAGATATGTGGAGAGATAGACGTAGTGGTAGATCAAGGAGTAGCGACTGAGGATCTTGAGGAGATCGAACACAACCTCGGGGGATTGCCTATGGACATCCCTGAGTTTACTGTGGATGAGTTACCTTGACGTTACTAACTCCATATTGTTGGTGTTTCAACATCTATTGGTCGAATGCCCCGTCGTGTAGCATGAAAAATGGTTTTTTATCATGAGAAACATCCATGATACATATGTATATGAAGCCACATACTACAACATTTTGGTCTCAGGAAACACTTTTTTGTAACTTTTTGCGTTATAATACAAAACTTCTACCGACTCACTTCTCTGTATGTGTGTGTGTTTGGATTTATAAATGGCACATATGTCTATCTAAAACATAATTGACTAATGCATCTGTTAATGTGTTTAGATATCTAGGAATGTGTTGATATTCAATGTAATCAAAATTTCTTTCCAAGAGGTGAATTCTCAAGTATACCCGTAATAGTGTAGGACTTCAGATGGAATAAACGTTGCTTAATTGCAGCACCACGAGTTGAGAATCAAGACGTACAATTAGATGATGGATTCCAAATGAAATGGAATCAATTAATAACTCAATGACCACACTATATTCCGCAATGTTATTAGTTGCACGACCAAGGAAAATACCATGTAGACTGATCAACTCGTCCGTAGGTGCATAGATTTCCCATGCAACAGACGCTAGATTTTGAGTACTACAATTAGCACCATCAGCAAAGCCAATATAAGGTAGCAAGAACACCGACATATGGAAACCAAGCACAAGTAAAGGTAAGCAGTTTGAGGACAGAAAAAGAAACGACAAAAAGCACACTAGAGTATGATACATTAAAGTAAAAAGCACTCATGCAAAGACACTTTAAGCATAGTACTTATTTAGGTAAAGCTCATTTTTGGGTTCACCCAAAGGAATTCCATTGTAATCAACCAGCTCGTAATCCCCTTTCTCTAACACTCGTTTAACGATACAAGGGTTGTGCCACATGGGATCGAATTTACTTGCCCCCAACAAATCTCGATCTTGGTCATACAGGAGAACCAAATCGCCTTCATAAAAAACACAAGTTTTAACATGTTTTTCATATTGATCCTTGACATGTTTCTTATGGGTTTATATTACTAATGAAGCATCATGATGAGTCTCATCTAATTGCATTAAATACAAGAGGCATTCTTCTTCGACTGTGATGTTGGGGAAAATTTCACCGACTAGCTTCAAAGACAGAATTTCACATTCAATCGACAAAATGGCTTTGACACCATACACTAATTGGAAAGGCATGAACCCTCTAGAAGATTTAACTAACGTCTGATAGGCCCATAATGTTGAAAAAAGCATTGTGTACCAACTTGACTTATGAATCCCTACCATCCGTCGAAGCATAATAATTAAAATTTTGTTGATTGTTTCAAATTGGCCATTGGCTTGTGCATAATAAGGGGTTGAGTTTTCATGCTGTAAACCCAACTTATCGGTAAGCTCAGACATCATAAAATTGTGAAAATGGGTGCCATGGTTGGCGACGATGGCTTGAGGAACACCAAACATAGTGATGATATTATTGAATATGAATAGTGTTGCAGTTTTCCCGGTGTTATCTGTAAATTCTAACCTTGTGCAATGTCTACTGTAAATAGAAATTCAGAAAAGAACGGAAAAGATACAATGCAAAATACAAACATTACACATAGATGTTTTCCCCTAGAAACCCAAACTGGGAAAACCAACATATATTATATTCATTCATTATGTTACATTGTTTACAATACAATATACATATAGGTGTCAGCGGCATCCAAAACCCTAACCCAATGACCTAGATTAGTTCAAAACCCTAATTCCTTAACCAGAAATAGAAAACCATTGGCAAAAACCATGTGCCGAAAAAACCACCTAAATACATGATACGTTTCTCGAGGTAGGTGTCACGTTTCCCGAGGCAGAATTTTTTTTATGGTTGAGTATTATGCTTATGTTGGGACTGAATTTCGTGATGATCCTAACTTGGCACTACCCGAGGGTTCAAAATGGGGAGATATAGGTAAAAAGGACTTTTTCATTATATGTTGTTTTTGGTATTTTAATTATGAAATTTTGTATGTTATGTATCTGAGACTAATCAAGATCTCTAAAAAATGCATATGTGGCACCTTTTAGGCTTCCAGGGTCATCTCCAATCCAGAGATGTGGAGAGATAGACGTAGTGGTAGATCGAGGAGTAGCGGTTTAGGATCTTGAGGAGATCGAACACAACCTCGGGGGATTGCCTATGGACATCCCTGAGTTTACTGTGGATGAGTTACCTTGACGTTACCAACTCCATATTGTTGGCGTTTCAGCATCTATTGGTCGAATTCCCCATCGTGTAGCATGAAAAATGGTTTGTTATCATGAGCAACATCCATGATATATATGTATATGAAGCCACATGCTACAACATTTTGGTCTCAGGAAACACTTTTTTGTAACTTTTTGCGTTATAATACAAAACTTCTACCGACTTACTTGTCTGTATGTGTGTGTGTTTGGATTTATAAATGGCACATATGTCTATCTAAAACATAATTGGCTCATGCATCTGTTAATGTGTTTAGATATCTAGGAATTTGTTGATACTCAATGTAATCAAAATTTCTTTCCAAGAGGTGAATTCTCAAGTATACCCGTAATAGTGTAGGACTTCAGATGGAATAAACGTTGCTTAATTGCAGCACCACGAGTTGAGAATCAAGATGTACAATTAGATGATTGATGCCAAATGAAATGGCATCAGTTAATAACTCAATGACCGCACTATATTCCGCAACGTTATTAGTTGCACGACCAAGGAAAATACCATGTAGACTGATCAACTCGTTCGTAGGTGCATAGATTTCCCATGCAATGGACACTAGATTTTGAGTACTATGATTAGCACCATCAGCAAAGCCAATATAAGGTATAGAGAACATCGACATATGGAAACCAAGCATAAGGAAAGGTAATCAGTTTGAGGACAGAAAAAGAAACGACAAAAATCACACCAGAGTATGATACATTAAAGTACAAAGCACTCATGCAAAGACACTTTAAGCATAGTAATTATTTAGGTAAAGACCATTTCTGGGTTCACCCAAAGGAATTCCATCGTAATCAACCAGCTCATAATCCCCTTTCTCTAACACTCGTTTAACGATATAAGGGTTGCGCCACATGGGATCAAATTTACTTGCCCCCAACGAATCACGATCTTGGTCATACAGGAGAACCAAATCGCCTTCATAAAAAACACAAGGTTTAACATGTTTTTCGTATTGATCCTTGACGTGTTTCTTATGGGTTTATATTACTAATGAAACATCATGATGAGTCTCATCTAATTGC
>ML783620.1:116275-145839 GCA_009831015.1 Picea engelmannii | reverse complement strand
CATCCAAAACCCTAACCCAATGACCTGGATTAGTCCAAAACCCTAATTCCTTAATCGGAAATAGAAAACCATTGGAAAAAACCATGTGCCGAAAAAACCACCTAAATACATGACATGTTTCCCGAGGTAGGTGTCACGTTTCCCGAGGCAAAAAAAAATTCGAGGGCTACGCCCCCATGCACCCCCCGAAGGAGGGCCTAGCAGACCCCCATCTAACCCCACTGCGCACTCGCCGGATACGCTCAGAAACTACTACTCGTGCAAAGAATATAACACATACCCAACATTATCAAATGTAGGCATCGCCTCGACCCATTTAGTGAAACAATCCACAACTACAATGACGTATCCATGCCCCCCCACTGAGTGAGGGTTGCATGTCATGAATTCAATGCCCCATTTATCAAATGGACCAACGAAAACTACATGATAGAGAGGTGAAGGATGAGATCAAATCTTATTATTATAGGTTTGAAAAGCGTGGCATTTTTGAATAGCGAGAATGCAATCTTTGAAAAGCGAAGGCCAAAAGTAACCAGCTCATAGGATCTTTTGGGCAGTGGCATACCCAAAAATATGACCGCCACATGCTCCAGAATGGCAGTCATTTAGTTCTTTCTCAGCATCATCATATGTCATACATCGTCGAAACACAGAGTCAATAGCACGATGGTAAAGGGTATCACCAAGAATAATATATTGATGGGATTGATACCTAATACGACGACGATCTATGTGAGATATATTGGGCCAAAAAGTTTGGGTTTGGAGATAAATGATAATGTCTCCATACCAAATATTGTCTCAACTGATCATAAAGAGAGATTCATCTGGAAAATAATCTTCTGCCACATTTTCTATATCAACAGAGGGAAGGTAACATATCAACTCAACAAAGAACACATATTTCTTTGACTTGGATTTCTCAAAATCCAAATCAAACTCCTGGAGAATCACTATCCATTTGGAGTATTTCCCCCCTGTAAATTGTCGTGTAAGAATATGTTGCATAGGGTTTCAATCATAAATAATCATGATTTTTCGCAATAATATATAGCACCGAAAACGTTGGACAACTTGAACAGTCGCCACGGCCAATTTCTCCACATGCATGTATTTTATTTCGGTGGTCGTAAGACTCTGACTTAAATAGTAAATGACATGTTTGTTGTGTGAATCATCCTCTAGGACCAAAACCATGGTTATGGTATGATCTGAAGCAACCAAATATAAGAAATAATCTCGACTATAATCGAGGGGAAATGATAGTGGTGTGCGGGTTAATGCAAGTTTTAAAGCATCAAAGGATTTGTTGGCGGTTTTGCCCCACAAAAAATCATTACCCTTCTTAAGAAGTTGAGTGAAAACTTTCATTAGTTCGCCATAATTGGGAATGAATCGTCGTAGAAAGTTTTCCTTCCCTTGTAAACTTTGGAGTTGGCGTAAGGTAGAAGGAGGAGGCAAATTGATAATAACTTCAACCTTCAATGGATCCACCCTGATCCCATGCGTGGAAACAATAAAGCCTAGAAGTCATCCAGACTCCACACAAAAAACACATTTACATGGATTCAATCGTATCAAGTAATATCAACATCGGAGGAAAATGGCTCATAAGTGTGCTAGGTGATCTTGATGACGCATGGAATGTGTCGGTAAATCATCAAGGTAAGGTTGTAAAATATGCTTAATATCGTGAAAGGCATATGACATAGCTCATTGAAAAGTCACACCAACATTATTAAGAAGGAAAGGGAGTTTACAGTACGTGAAGGTACCCCAAGGGAAAATAAAAGTGGTCTTATGTTGATCCGTGGGTAAAATACTGATTTGATTATAGTCGGAAAATCCATCCATCAAAGAGAAGATTTCACTTCTAGCACAATCATCAACGATTTGGTCAATGAAAGGGGCTGGATAATTATCTTTAGAACAAGCCTTGTTAATATCCCTATAATCAACAAAAACATAGATTGTTCCTTGTTTCTTCATGACCGGAACGATATTGGACACCCAATCAGTTAATGCTACTAGGTAGACAAAACCAACTTTAATAATCTTTTCAACTTTGAGTTTGATTGCAACGGATTTTCGTGGATGAACTGGTCGAATTCGTTCTCGAACAGGTTTAGCGTTAGGGTATGAATTTCATGTAAAATGATATCTAGATCAATTCCAGGCATCTCTTCGTAACTCCATGCAAATACATCACAAAATTATTGGAAAAGGTCCTTGTAAGTTTGGATCTCATCGGGAGAACACGAGGCACCTATGTGAACACTTTCCACTATTCTAGGATTAATTGAAATATCTAGAGGGGTGGTGGGTGAAATATTTCCCAAGTTCCTTTCATATAAAACATCACGTGTCGGTTCATAAACTGGGGGGAAATTAATAACTATGGATAGATTTAAAATCTGTTGATAACTCTTAATAGTATTGGGTTTGAGGAAGATGATATAACAATGATGCCCATCATCCTAAGGCATGTCTTCCACAGACATAACTGCCATGATTGTTTTATTAGTTGAAAATATCCTGTGAAAGGGATAAGGATACATATCAAAGAGAGAAGAGGATAAGGAGATGTCGATTGAATAGCTTGATAGGCCAATTCCACCAGACTTAATGGCATTTGATCGCCAAATCGAAGACATTCTTCCAAGCTAGGTACTATCCAAGGATCATAGAACTCAGGGATTTCACCAACACTGGTCGAAATCATGTTAATAGAAGCGACGAGCAGAGGAGAAACATCGAGTAGTGGAATGGGGAAAGTACCCATTAACGATGAATCTTTTAAAAGACCCACATTGAAATTCTCATAACTAGGAGGTGTTTTTGCTATGAATGGAACATTACTAGTGTGTGAATCAGAACTAAAAAATGAGAGTTGATCTACCATAACAGATTTACCTTGGTGAGGGAAACGTATCACATAGAAAAGAGTAGAAACAACTACTCGCATAACATCGATCCAACTACGACCAAGAAAGAGGTTGTAATCGAGAGGCGCATCAAACACTTCAACCTCAATAGTAACTGTTTTTCCTTCTAACGCAATATATAACTTAGGAAGAACACCATAAAGTTTAAACCCTGTACCATTAAAATATTTTAACGTGTTGTGTGACTCAGTAAGGGAAGGAGAGCCAACAGATTTCCAACAAGTGACTAACATGATGCAAGTCGAAGCTCCTTCATTAACAACTGTTCGGCAAATATTCTTATTTTCCATAATTAATTGTATTTGAAAAGATAATTGACGAGGGAGTCTTGAAATGTGATCTTCCAAGTCAAATATTATCAAATTCATATAAATAGGATCGAGTCCACCAATATCCTTTAACAATGTATTCCTTTGAGTAGGAAAACTTTGAAGGACTTTGAGAGCCGACATCGCAAAAGATTCCTATGCAATATCTTCTACAATATTGTAGTTTTAAGTTGCACGTGCATGTGGGTTAAATGACGACTTACGAATGATGCCCTTAGGAGGAAGACAGATGGTTGTATCAGGAATAGGTCGTTTGATATGAAGAGGACCATTGGTAGGCAGAGCCAATGGAGGAAGTTGAGCCAACAGAGGAGGTGGATAATCAAATTTATCTTTAGAAGGAGAATAATATTTGGTTCGAGTAGCGACTGCAACTTCATTTTTCTTGGAGTCACCAATACACATAAGTACATAAGAGCTGGTAGAGGGAGATGGTTGGTCATGAATAACCAGTTGGGTCTGCTATTAAGAAGGAAAAGGTTGTGACAAAACGACAGGTGTAGGGGGAGTTTCGGTTCCTTGGAGGAATTTAGTGACTTTCGCACGTCTCGAACAATCTTTAGTGTAATGGTCCTCGCCACAGATAAGACAAGGATAACAAGGTTTTCTATTTTATTTATCACCAACAGGTTGAGTTTTGGGTTTATCTAGTTTTTGATTATTGGTTTTATCCTCTTTATTCTTACCCTTCCCTTTCTTTTTATTTTGAGATTTACCGATAGTCGTAGACTGGATTGTATTCACCTCAAAGGTTTTACTGGGAGAGGGAGCAAGAGGAGTATCATTTTATACAATGGTAGTAGTAGGTTTGGGATTGGAATGATTGACTTGTTTTGACTGAGTCTCAACATGAAAAGTTCCAATTACACCATCAACAACATGATATGCTATTGGAAGCATTGGGGTTGGATTTTTAGATGGGCGAGGAGCATCAGGGATAAAATCATATAACATGCTCATTTGAGAATAAACAAGATCCAAGTACTAAGCACGACTAATCACTTGTTCTTCAGTGATGAAACCCCCCATGGCTACATCACAAGCTATATGACCGATGAGTGATTTGGTAAACCACTTAGCCAATAATTGATCAGGAAGAGGAACTTTTATTAATCGTCATCTCCGCTTCCACTCATGAATATGATCTGAGATATGAGTAGAAGAAGATTGTTTAAATGAACTTAAAATTTTCGTTCATGTCTCATACCGTATTGGTAATTGGTAATGTGTCAAGAAATCCATGGCTAAGTTGTTGAAATCATTGAAGAATCCTCTTGGCAATTAGATGTACCATTTGGCAGCCGAACCCGTAAGATTGCATTAGAAAAGACGTAATCAGATGGAGTCATCCATCAAGGAGTTGCATGAACACCAAAGATGAAATGTCATGACGTGATTGTTTGGGTCTTCTCCCGATCAACTGTCAAACTTGGGAATGTTTGATGGTAATTTGGAAGGTATAACCAGACAATAAGGAGAATGCAAGATATGATCATTCAAAATCCTAGATAAATCCGATAAATCTAAAGTAGCTAGAAATTGAAATTGTCTGTTTACTTGAGGAAACTGGTAATTATGGGGATACAATCCTATAGGTATAACAATAAGACCATAAGAGGTTTGTAAATATTTAGAGGGTCTATTCAAATTCAGTTTAGGAGGATTTTGAGTCAAGTGGCCAAAATTTGTTGGTTGATTTGGCATGCCACCTTGGAAAGGAGCATTAGATTGGAAATCTTGACCCTAGGTAGGATTTACAGTGCCTATATAAGGTTGCCTAGGATTAAAGGGTACAAAATAATTTGATTGAGGATTCTCTCCCCCCCCACCCCCAAGAAAATTCCAAGGTTGGGTTTGTAATCCAGACGTATATTTCCCGTAAACTGGGTTGTGACCCCCAACTTGGGGTTGTCCCCAAACTTGAGATTGACCTCCAACAGGAAGTTGAAAACCAGAAGTAACATAATGACTTGTGTCTCCAAGCAAATTGGAGCTACTTAGGCCAGGACGATTAGATCCTGCAAATGGTGGAGGAATGCTATGCCCTCTGGATAGAACCTGGGTAGGAGTGGGAACAAAACCGCTAGCAGCATTATACCCAGGTGAAACAAAAAGACTAGGTCCTCTATATGGACCCTGGGTAAGATTAGTAATAGAACTACTAAGAGTGTTATACCCAAGTGGAAGTGATGGATTTGATCTAAGAGGAAGTGGCATTCCAATAGGAGCTTGAGTTGTTACCGAACTTCCGGCAAAAAAAAGGTGCAACTTGTGGGACCATGGTAGAGCTAGTGAGCTAGAAAGGAAGAATTGTATGTGTACCAACCAACAACGGGTCTGAAACCATAACAAAATTACTCGTCGTTCCAATAAAATGATTCAAAGGCAATGTATAAATAATAGAAGTAACTAGTATGTGTGATGATGTAGGTTGGTTTAGACTCATACCTAGTTTATCAAAAATATCCTGTCTCGAGGAAGTCCTCCAAAAATAATGGACTGGGACTGAACTAGGATTAAAAATTCTAGAAGTTTGAACTAGGGTTCTAAATGATTCACTGTGAAATGGTGGATCATCCACACCAGACTCTACGAAAGGTCCCAAAGGTATTTTAGTATAGTCTTCAGCAACAACGCCTCCCAAAGAGTTTATTCAGAGCAAAATCAGGTCTTGTATAACATTCAATAATGGATTTACAGGGAGTGATGATTCAACCAATGGAGTAGAAATCTTGATCTCAGAGGATACACCGTTATTGACTGCTCCTTCAGGAGAAAGACCCTCTGGTGAATTAGGAAGAAATGGGGTGTATTATTCCAGTTCTTCCAGAGGAAACCCTTTCATCCTACGTGAATGGTGAGGGCCAATGTTGGCCACACCCAATAAATAATAAAAAATATCTATGTCCAAATAGAGAAAAAAAACAACGCTTCACTAATAAAATCTAGATATCAAGCATACAAACAAACCTTCTTATTTCGAAATCACTAGTTTGTGATGAAATCTAACGTCTCAAGATCAAGAAAACAAGGGGCTAGGATAAAGTGGGTGGAAAAGTTACATTGACGGCCTTCTTAATAGACTTCCGTACTGGTGCAAGATCCCACACATAATCGTGGGTATACGCTCCAAGGAGCCCGAGTGAGTTTAGCCAACATCGATTCGAGGTACTGTGAATACTTGCCCCTCCACAGTCACCTCGTGTGAAGACCCTAAAGAGATAGGCTACTAAGGTTACCAATTATGACAATGATTCTTGGGGAAGCAGTTGACATTCTGATATACATGCAAGGGCAGGGTATCTAAGCGTGAAATCTCCTTGAGAATGTCTATACAGGATTTTATTCTCAAGTGACCCCCAATAATATGTGCATTCACTACACTAGGACCAACAAAGCAGGGTGAGTAACTCTACTGGCCTTAATGCGACCTCGTGATTGACCTTTGTGTTATAAGGGCTTCCCGAGACAAAATGTAGCAAGTGGATTTAACTCTCCCTATGAAAAGATGTTATTATGTGTTTTGATGCTTTGGAGAGTATTCCTCACAACCTATTCCAAAGCGTTATCCCTACATAATGTTGGTGTATAAGAGTTCTAGAAAATAAAAGTTACTAGATAAATTTTAGAATTACACTTAATTTTAATGGTTGTTGTTTAACTCACAAAGGAAGCGGAAATGAAACTGACGAAGTGCTTGACCTTGACTCAAAAATATGCAAAGAGAGATGAGATGCAATATTTTTGTTCGATGAACTCTAATTACATAAGAGAGAAGGTTTTATTTTTCAAGAATACAACAAGTTGCAAAATACAATTCCTTTAAATTTTTGAACAATCTTGATGCCAACAATCAAAGCTATCAAATTTTCCTATTTTCTCTTTTCAAACAAAATCTTGAATACAAAAGTTTCTTGTAAACACTATGAATAGAAAGATAATTTTCAATTCCTTTTCTTTTCAAATAAAAATAGAGAGTGAATCAAAAAAGAAAAAAATGTTCAAGAAAATGAATGCACTCACAACGCAATTCCCCAAACTTAACTCATAATGCAACCAAAAATGCAAAATCAAGAAAACTCATTTGTCTAATGAAATAAAAAATCATTTTCTAATCAACAACAATCCAAAACTCACAAAAAATCATTAACAACTTATCTGACAAGCACTCAAGGATGAAACCCATAGATTATACCCTTGCAACAATGAGTGAAAGATAGAACTTTGAAGGTTATGAAAAAGACTCTCAAAACTTGAGAAATGATCAAACTCAGTTAAAAATTGCAAACCAAGTTGTGAATAGTCATTCAACAAGACCAAAAATTCATTCCATGAAATGATAAAAAATATGGGCAAAGAGAAAAATAGACTGTCCCTCAAAACATTTCTTCAGGAATCACCGTAGGCAACAAAAGGACACAGTGCGACGATCAAGGATCATCGCAGGCAGTATAAATACATAGTGTGATGTCGTCGCACTGATTTTCACAGTAGGGTGCGACGATGACTGAAAATTAAGAAAAAATAAACATAGGACATGATTTTTCAATGAACTTTCAAGACCTAATTGTCAACATGGATAACCCAATGACTCAGGGAATGAAAAATCAACCAAAAGCAGGCAAGGCAAAAGCAAAAAAGGAAGCAAAGACCAAAAGAGGACGATCCCCAGTATGGTCTCCAATTTTGTTACTGGAAGAATCGGTAAGTGCTAACACAAACTAATCTCCCTAAATTCAACAATAAATTAGAACAAAACATAGAAGAATGCAAGATTCTCCTTGGATTTCATTGTAATGTAAACCAGTTCAATGAGGGATAGATGGCATACCTTTTAAACGTCGTTTTATCCTTGCTAGTGTTGTCCTTGCTCCATCCTTAGATTTGCGGGATATTGAACCTGTTAAGAATCACAAACCAACCAAGAGAGAGAACAACGATATATATATATATATATATTCCAATGAAATTTATGCATAAGATCAAGGAGTTATGCAATAAAAATGGAGACACTTTTATAGGGAAGAAATGTATTACTGCATTATATTGATGAAAGTGGAGAATACAACCTATGCCTTGATGTTGTAAGGTCCCTTCCAATGGCCCTTTGCCTCAACACACACACCTTTTCTCCAATGATTTTGATGAAGAGTATTCACGGCTTGACTTGGAAATCTAAAGCAAAGCTATCACAAGTACAATCTTCATTAGAATTCTTCATGCATAAGCCAACCTAACTTTTTCCATGAGAGATCCCTCTCTATATAGAGTGAAGAGGGATGGTTGAAGATATTAGGATGATCCCACTAAATTAGAGAAGCAAGTGAGATCCAAACTGAACGGAGGCCACCTAATCCTTCTGAAGATTTCGTTCTAGAACCTTCGAGAATTTCACCTTTTTCCTTTGTTTGAGCATCATTGTACCTAAACATAAGCAACCTACAATGAAACTACATTCCACTGTGGTGCAGCATGTGATGATCATGGATCATCGCACCCTAAACATTTGGCAAGGTGCGACGATCTTCTTTCATAGGTTTTTCAATAAAGAAAAGATGATTTTATTTCCCAGGGAGAAAGTCTTATTTCTTCAGCAACTTCAGGGAACAAAGAAGTAAGAAATACACATATCATTGGTGATCATGGGGGTGACCAAAATAATGTGTAACAACTATGGTTTGGCAGTAGATTGGATGGCAATGTAGTAGCTATGGGATACTAGTTGATTTCCATGGAGACTACTCAACCACTTAGAAGTAGTTGTGTGCTATTGTTTGATCGCAACACAGTCATGAGGACTATGACAATAGTTTTGTACTACTGGACTACAACAATAGTTATGTACTACTGGAAAGTATGGGTATTTGTGTGCTACTAGATTATTGCAGCATAGTCTTGGATACCGTGATGGATGATTTGAGCTACTAATGGTATGGTAGTAGTTGTGTGCTACTAGTTGATTGCAGAGTAGTCAGTGGACTACTAGATGAAGACATCGTGAAAGATACATCCCTAGATAAGAGGGAGTGTTGATGTTTTGGTAGCTGCAAGAGGTACTTTCCCTCTTAGATGACCTTTCTTATACAAGAATAAGATTCTGGAAGCAAGAGAACCATTGAACAAATGTGGAAATACCCCAGAAGAAAAGTCGGTCCAGAAGAATAAAGAACAATGAAGTGACACCTTTCCATAAGAGAAATCGACCCTGTAAAGGGGACATGAAGACTATAAATAGGAGGCTCCTTAGCTCATTTGGACACACTCACTCACACTCTCTCATCCACTTAGAAGGAAGGTGCAAGTTTTAGGAAGGTGATGCAACAATTGCACTGGCAAAGGTTATTCTTGTTCAATCTTTGTGGTATCTCTCTCTTGTACGCTACTCTTTCTAGAGGTGTGCTACCATTGTATGGCATTGCTACTACAGATCGAGTGGTATTTCGGGTTGTACCTTGCGCTATCCTTTGTGCTAGGTTTTATATATTGGTTCATGATTGGACTTGCTTTGTGAACAAAATCTATCTAAGGAAAGTTTTTGGGTTTTTTCCCCCATTTGGGGTTTTCCCAAGATAAATATCTTTTGTTCTTTTGTCTCTAGTTTATGTTGTTATTGCTTAGTACATGATATATAAGTTAATGTTAAAGAAGTAAAATAAAACTGGTAACTCTATTGCTCTATAAGTAAAGAAAATTCTAACAAAAACTTGATACTCTTGGATTACTAAGGTGCACCACACGAGAAGCCTTCATCACCACTCATAGAGGGTTTCATCAATGTTTTTTTTCTCCTAGAGAAGTGCACCCTTCTTAAGATCAGGTTGTTTATTTTTTACTCATGCATGGGTGGCATGTACTCCAATTTACATGTTATTTTTTACTTTCCTTATACTCCAAGACACAATGTGCCATAACCTTCAAGTCAACATCTATATGTATCACCAAGAAGTGCACACAACAAAGGATTTTTGTTTCTATCACACCACATCATTCATCTTTCCATTTTGGATATTTATGCTTTGTTTATTCTTAGAGTTTGAGAATTCTATCATAGGAGAGGCTTTATACTTGGAAAAAGGGGCACTCTAGGTGTTCTATATTCAGTAGACCTTTGTTCTATTCACCTAAGCTATTCTAGGTGGAGGGGGAATTCTTGGAGGCTTCTTGGTGTCTTCATGAGGACTATCTATTCCATATTTTTGGAACACCTCACTTGGAACCTCCTTGGAATTTATGTATGGATATGAGCCTAGATTTACCCTTAAGCATGTAATATATTTGGATCGATCTATGTTTTATCCATATCTTTTATTGTATTTCTCATCATCTACAACTCATTGTAGAAGCGATGGAGGAAGACCATGTAATACCCCAAATTTGAGCTATTATTAAGTTTTTTTTCAATTTACTAGATAACAATAGCATAGGTAAAATCATTGAGAGATACACAATCACAATATACACAACATTTATCCCAGGAAACCCTCATGGGGTAGAAAACCTAGAAAAAACTTCTTTAATATAGATAGCCAATACAATTCCAAGACAATAATTCAAAACACTAGAGAATATCCAACATTGAGCAATGCGCCTCTCTCTTCCTTCTTCTCCCAACTACGTCTACCAAAATTGCGCACTTGATGAGCGAATGAGTGAGTGATATAATGAGGCATTGGCGTCCTTTATTTACACAAGTTGGAAGGTGTTGGAAAGTCGTCTCTTCACTCGGCAGGGACGGATTGTCTTCTTAGTGGTTAAAACCACTTTAATTAGGCATGGGGGCCAACTTCTTAATTTTCATAATACAATTAGGGTTTGACCAATCCGCAAAAGGGGATTTGGTCAATTACAATTTCTGACATGATAAATCCACAAAAGGGGATTGATCAAATGAATAATAGCTCAATAATAAATAGAATACTCTTTGTAGTTACAAATTTCCAACACTCCCCCTTAACGAGAAGGGTATTCTTACAACATCATCAAGAGAGACAGAGGGCAACAACATCAATAGCATCCATAACACTGAATAAAATATCTATAAATCATCAGAAGTTTTTCTCATCATCATCCACAACAAGAAGTTAGAATGGAATCATCACCATCTACATCAACATGGATTAGTATAACACTAATACATCATCATCATCAATAACATCACAAGGTTGATACAACATCAACAACAAAAACATCACAACACGAAGGCTAGATCATCATCAACATCAGCACTAGGTTGGAAATATTCAACACGAAGCTAGGATCTCAACAATATAAACACAAAGCTGGAAATCTTTAGCACAAAGATGGCATCACAACAACATCAGCATGAAGTTAGAAATCTTCAACACAAGGTTGGCATGTCAACAACATCAGCACGAAGATAGAAATATTCATCAAAACGCTGGCATCTCAACAACATCAACACAAAGTTGGAAATATTTAGCACAAGGTTGGCATCTCAACAACATCAAAACAAAGCTGGAAATATTTAGCACAAGGCTGGCATCTCAACAACATCAACACGAAGCTGAAAATATTCATCACAAGGCTGACATCTCAACACTACTCCCCGTTTCAAGGGAGGTCCTTTCTGAATACACCAAGCTTGTCTTGAAAGTGATCAAACTTTACATGAGAGAGAGGCTTGGTCAACACATATTCAACTTGTTCATTCATGCCAAAATAATGGAGCTTTATGAATCCTCTCTGCACCATATCATGAATTTAAAGATATCAGATTTATATGTGTTTTGAATTGTCATGGAACACAGGTTTCTCTGTCATTTTTATGCAACTCTGGTTATCACATAGAATCAAGGTTTCTTCCATCTCCAGATCAAATAGACTAGTCAACAACTTCTGGATCCATATGGCTTCACAACTGGCAGAACATGCATTAATGTATTCTTCTTCTGCCACGCTGAGAGCAATACTTGATTGATTCATACTCTGTCATGAGATCATGGCTGACCCCATAATGAAACAACATCCCGAGGTGCTATTTCTGTCAAAGACACTTCCAACCCAATCTGAATCGGTATATCCACTCGATATGAAGTCATGATATCCATTATAAATGAGACAAAAATCCAACGTACCCTTAAGGTATCTCATCACATGTTTTGCAACAACAAGGTGAACATGTGTGGGTTCTACCAAAAATTGACTCAAGGTTTTCATAGGAAAACATATATTTAGTCTAGTGTTCATCATATACATGAACGATCCAATAATCTATCTTTACAACGTAGCATCAACCAATTCTGACGAAGTATCAACCAGAAGATTCAACTTCATTTCCATGGGTGTGTACATGGATTTGCATTTCAACATGTCAAACCTCTTCATTATTTCAACTGCATAATTCCCATGGTTAAGGAAGATCTTCTTTGGGCTCTGTCAAAATTCAACACCTTAGAGATAATGCATTAGGTCTTTCATCAAACTCTGTAGTGATCTTCTTCTGCAATCTGTGATGATCTTTTCTTCATCTTATCAAGAATAGAACAATAATATAACTGGCTCATAACCTTGAAGTAAAGTTTAGAATAAACTTTACTCTTGGTAAAGCCCAAGCTCACCAGGAAACAAACAATTCTTCCATACCAAGCTCTAGGAGCTTGGTTCATCTAGCAGACATGAGTCTTTCTATCTTCAACTTCAAATCAAATTTTCACATCACTTTGTACCCACCTGGTACACTTGCTCAGCTGCAACTCAATCTGCACAATCATGTGCTAGCTCTATGTACTTTCTAAAAAGAACTATCTATCTTATTGTCTAGGAGTATGTCCTCTACTCTCTCTACAATTGTTCCTCTGGAAGTGGGACTCTGTACCTGCAATTTCTCTGAAGCTGAGAATGGTTGCTCCATTCTCACCGTGATTGCTAAAATATGAGAGTAACTCCTCTACTCCATCATGGCAACAAATTCATTTGAAACTAAGAGTGGCTCAATAATTGATACTAAAGGTAGATCCTCTTATTTAATGGAGGTAACTCTATATTTTATTGTAGTCATGCCTCCATGACCCAACTAATGTACTGCACCAACTGCCACTCAATTTTAAATATGGGGATTTCTCCCCCCGCATCTCATACTATATATGAATCATGGTTGTTATGGTTGTCTTCATGAATTCTGGATCTATTTATTCAATTACTGGAGTAAGTGTCTCGTCATAGTCTTCTCCCTCTTCCTGGGAGAACATTATGGACACTCATCAAGATTTGTACATCTGCAACATGCTTGATCTGTTAGGTCAATGTTGGAAGTTAATATTGACTTCTCTTCTAGTCTCATGGAAAAATCCATATTCTATTCTTTATGATTGGATTCCTTCTCTATCACTTAAACAAGGGAATCTTCCTAGGATATTTCATATCTCCTAGAACTTTCTAAAGCTATGATCTAGTCTTCTCATGGCATCTATCTCCGAGTCCTAGAAGTTTTTTCTTCATCTGATCCTTTCTGAGATCAGGCTTACTCTCAATTTATTTTGAGTCTACAAGGAATTCATCATCTCTTATGGGGTATAGTCAGTGTTGAATACCAAGTATAAATATGAAAATTTGAGTCAGACTTCAAGTGAATTTTTCTTCCTGTCAAGGTGGCTTCATTATTCTTTGAACAAGTCTACTGTGATTTCTTGTTCTAATGTTCAGTCATCTTGGGAGCCTTCTGCTCCTTACAATCAATCTCCATATGAGATACTCTGGATCTCAAAATAGATTCATCTTCATCTTATTTGGTGCATGAATGTATATGGTAATGTGCATAGTCTTTTTCATGTCTCATCTAATTTGTTTCCTTCTGCAACCTTCACTATATCTTTCTCAGGGTTATCACCTGTGACCTGAAACAAGGTCAACAAAACATCAAGAAAGAATAATACTCCTTTTATAATAATAAAACAATATCACGAATAATCGTCACAGTAGATCCTTTAGGGATTTCACTTGTGACATGTCTGAAACAAAGATCAAAAGTAATAAATACAATATGAAATGAGATCAACACTCTTCTAGTGTTGTGATCAAACATTCATCCAAGGTAACCTGGAACCAACACAAGAAGTTTCTCCTAGAGGAGATGTTAGTTGTATTTGGTAAATGATTACATTAAGCATTTATCTCAATATGCTCACATGCTACCAAGTATAATACTTTTCAAAGACTACTACCTCAACTATAGTGTTTACTTGTAAAGGGTAGTTATCAACTTGTCATGTGCAATTTTGAATCTTATGAACTTAATCAATCAAACCTAGAACCTGGAGTTTTGTCTTCAATAATGAGTGTGCTTCTTTTCTTTCAAGTATCGTTCACTCAAGATGACAAGTGATTTATTCAACCCATCTTCTGTATTATGACAATATGTTTTCTTCACAGAAATCTAAGCTAGAGAATAAGCTCTATAAACTCAACTTTAATCATCCTTGATAATTTTGACCAGTGGTTAGTATGATTTCAACATACCCCCTAGATGTACATAAGGTCAAAATAATTTTGTAACAAATAGATGCATATCAAGATAATAAAACATGGGGCGCATTAGTCTTCTGAGTATGATGGATCTGAGATCCTTCTGGATCTATGATAGGAGATCATTTCTCCTGCAAGTACCCTTTAGAATAATATAGTTGAAACATATGTAAGTACATACCTCTAATAGTATCGATGGGTGGTGGTACCATCTGGTAGCAGTGGTGATAGGTAACAAACCTTCAAAACTTCAAAGGTGTTTCAACTTTAAGGTTGGCCAACACTTTACAAAATCTTTCACTGCAACTGATACTTTAATTGTACCTCAGGGTTTTATGAGAAAACCCTAATTTTTCAAACTTCAAATTTTGAAATTCTGATCCAGGGGCTAGATGCGATGAGCTGAGGCAAGTAAGACGGTGCAATCAGATTTCTGAAAATCCAAATTTTACCCTTTGAAAATGAGCTTGCGGAAATTTGGACTAGAACTTCTAATATTGGTTCTGGTTTCCTAGTACCGGTCAAAAACTAGGGTTTGACTTTCTGGAGGCTCTATCCATTGAAAAGGTGCACTCAAGCTACCAATGTATTCACTAGTGTAGGGCGCACTTTTCTGGATGGTTTTGAGGAAAAACTTCCTCTCTAAAAAAAAGCCCTAATTTTCTTGTACGACAACAATGAGGTTTTTGCTTTATCAAGTGAAAGGTGCTATCATTAGCTTAGCTCTGATACCATGTTAGTTTTTGAGCTATTATTAGGTTTCTTTTCAATTTATTAGATAACAATAGCATAGGTAGGATCACTGAGATAAACACAATCACAAGATATACAACATTTATCCTGGGAAACCCTCATGGGGGAGAAAACCCAACAAAAATTTCCTTAATATAGATAGCTAAGACAATGCCAAGACAATAAACCAAAACACTAGAGAATATCCAACATTGATCAATGCTCCTCTCTCTTCCTTCTTCTCCCAACTGCAACTACCAAAATTGCGCACTTGATGAGCGAATGAGTGAGTGAGATAATGAGGCATTGGCTTCCTTTATTTATACAAGATGGAAGACACTGGAAAGGTGTCTCTTCAATAGGCATGGCCGACTTGTCTTCTTAGTGGTTAAAACCACTTTAATTAATCCTAAGGGTTGACTTCTTAATTTGCATAATACAATTAGGGTTTGACCAATCCACAAAATGGGATTTAGTCAATTATAATGCCCGACATGATCAATCCACAAAAGGGGATTGATCATATGAATAATAACTCAATAATAAATAGAATACTCTTTGCAGTTACAATATTTCAGCACTTCATGAGGACCATATATTCCATATTTTTGGAACACCTCACTTGGAACCTCCTTGGAGTTTATATCTGGCTATGAGCCTAGCTTTACTCTTGAGCTTGTAATATATTTGGATCCATCTATGTTTTATCCATATCTATTATTTTATTTCTCATCATCTATAACTTATTGTAGAAGGGATGGAGAAAGACCATGTAATACCCCAATTTTGACCCCTAGATTATGTGAGATGAATGATGTATATGTTTAATGATGACATGACAAGAAGTCTAAACATTTATGGTTTTATTTTTGAATGGAATGATACAATAATCATTCACCAGGGAAGTAACCATTTTCATAATGTATTTGGTTTGTATGCAAGTACATTATGATTATTGTTGAGTCACCAAATCACCATCTTTTCACACCCTTTTCCGCTTTCCCGTAACTCTGTTTTACTTCATTTTAATGCTTTTTGTGGGATTAGGTTGAAGATATTTTCCAATGTATTTATTTTGGTATTTTAAGTGAATTTGTGATTAAATCTTGGAAAAATAGCATGCTTTCACTTATATTTGAAAGTTGGGTGAACTTGGTTATGATTACAAGTACATTTGGAGTTTGTAACAATGCTTATTTTTACCACCTAGCTCCAAATTCGAATTTCTTCTTCAACCATTGAATATTTGATGAGGATTTGGGATAATCATTCAAGTACCTTAGATAGACAAGAATCATGAAGTTCTTGATAAGATTTGTTATCTAATATCTTAAGAGATTTTGGAGAGATTGTTGACTTTCTAAATACTAGAAAATGGTTGTAACCACATGAGAGAATTGTGGATTTGAATTTATAGTTGGTTATCATATCCTCAAAGCATGATTGTGTGTAAATAAGATTTCCTTATCCATTCCAAGGGAGAGGACTCTTTGAGCATATGTCCATATTATGATGGAATATAATAAAGCCTTTTGATATTTCTCTTCATATAGATTGTCATTCTTTAGTTCTATAAATAGTATGTTTTGATTTAGTTTTATCATGTTGTAGTTTAGTTTGGTCCCTTGTTCTTGGGAGAATTGAGCTCACTCCAAATAGATCATGGTGGTCTTTTATTTCATTTTATATGTCTTTATTTAATTATTCTATTTGATTTCATGAATGGTCTTTTTCTTTGCAAGTTAGATTAGTTTTGTTTTAAGCAATGATTCGTGGAAACAAGATGTGCCTAATTCATACATGATTGGCCTTCCAAGTACATGATCATTTCTAGGAATGATCATCAAGTTTACTTTTGATCGATGAAGTGTGGTGTATTTCATTTCCATAGTTAGTTTCATTGAATTATATTATGAAATATACGAAATGGAGTATTGTTGTAGAAGGGTCATATCTTGAAGATTGAACACTTAACTACAACATGATTTACAACACTCATGGATATAGTAAGGTATAATTCAATGATGAATTTGTCTTTCGTTCTATTTATTTCATGCAATTGATTTCATAAGTAGGATCAACATTAATCATTCTATATAGATCATACTACAAATAATCTAATTATGCACAAACTTTATTTGCATTCACAAGTTTACATACTCTCGGATTGATAATTAAATGTAACAAGTTTTATACATATGATTGAATGCAATTTTTGACATTGTTTCCGAGGAAATGCTAAAGGAATTGGATAGCTTGTAGAATGTCATTTTAGCAAAGAAATGGTTTTTGAATTCACATTGAAGAGATTATCGACTATTTTCTTTGAACCAATTTTCAAACCAAGTTTTTTTCCACATATAGTTTCTTGCATAATTTTTTCCATAGTTTAGAATGCACTTTGAATACAAAGGATTAGAGCATTACTAGTTTTTTTTTTCTTGTATATGATTTATTTTGGTGCTACCATTCTAGATACATTGGATTAGATATGGTAAGACGAGAGGTAAGAACTTACGCATCCACTATAGTGGGTACTCTATTCCACTATATCTAAAGTATGTTAGTACTATATGAATAGAATTAGATATATTTCTTGGTAAATTATTTCAACCATTTTCCCCTCATGGTGCAATAAGAACCACTCCATACACTAACCCATTGGTAGGAATATATACAGGAGAAGGAATTCATATGAAGGAGAAAATACAAGCAAATTTCGAGATCTAAAAGGAAAGAACAAGAATTCACTAAAGGAAAATCAATCCCTTCAAGGTAAACTCTGCAATTTACAAGTTTGAATTTTAATAATGGAGTAATGATGTAAATTGCTACAAATTCATTTAGTCACCACGAGTTCTCTAAAGGCCATATTTAATATCTATGTGGTAGGTATTAAATATTTTTGGGGTATAGACTTATTAAATCCTTATAAATACACCCACCAACTATTTCATACACCTAACATCCCAGTCTAGGAGATATCACACAATTTGTTATTCTTGTAGCGAATTGACTTCGGAATTCTCCTAAAACTAGAGTTAGGACAATCAAGATTTGAGGGGTCAAATGAAAAAATCTTTAAATTTTTTTTCTAAGGGAGATATCCCTTGGAATATATATTTCAAACCAAATTGAATCAACTCATTTTGATGTCGGATGCAAATTAGTAACTGCTTGTCATGAAATTTGCAGTGTGACAATTTTGTAACATGATTGTTCAATATCATATTTCACATGTCAAATCATTAAATATTAAAAAAAAATTACAAGGGAGATATGCCTTCAAGTATATTTTAAGTCACAACTTTTATCATTCCATTTGGAGGCTAGGTGAAAATGTTACGTCAGATTTAGTAATTGCATGTCTTAAAACCAACAGAGCTAAACTCTACCTCCTAGGTTTGTTCATAAGCAGTTTTGAGACATCAAATCATTATATATTTAAAACATGTTTCTAATTGGTATATCTACATGAGTTTGATTTAATATCCAAGTGGAATCACATCGATCCATCCTTTAATGAAAACATTATTCTCAAATTAGTGACTATTGGTCTAGGCAGAAATTCACAAACAACACCATCAAGCAGGTTGTTCTTTGCCATGTTTGACACATCATTTAAATTTAATTTGAAAACCTATTTCTACTAGAGGCATCCCTATGAATACAATTTAATAGGGATTTGGAATTACTCAAATCGGACCTCGAATGAAGAAGTTATCAACAAAACAATATCGGGTAGTCCAACTGGCCAACACTCCTCAATGGGTAACAAAATGAATTTTTCTTCATTTCTATTCCTTGGAATTGTTTTATAATCACTATTTTTTCATTTTTTGTGTATGTCTTGGATAAAGAGAGATTTCTCGCCTCTCTTCTTCCATGATATCATGTTCTATTGCAAGTGTTAGTTTTTTTGCAGGTCTCGAGAGGATCTAGAAAGTCATTCCATGGATGAGTGATTTTGAAGACCAATTTGTTTTTAAGGACATGTCATCCAAAAATTCACATCAAAGAAAATTAAACATCATGAGATATTGAAATCATACAGAGGCTCAACATCCTTGGATCTCACTACAGGAACATTCCAGTTGCTGGCCAACAACACCAATAGTACCCAAAATTTCAAGATGGATCAAGGTCAATCAAGAATTCTATGAAGACCAATGAATAATGGTATCAAATAGAAGTCAAGCTCATTTTCCACATCCACCATACCACCTCTTCTGGTGATGTATTTTCAAAGATATATTATTGGACCATGGTATGTCATTCAGTTTTCCTCTTTCCAACTCAAGATAATGCTAAAGTTCATGAAGTTTCATTTTTCTATGTGGTCAACCTTCAAGATAAATCTTTTGTTTTGACCATTGCTATTCCATCATAGCTCCAACATACTTCCATTCACAATATTTCCATACTTTCCTACCCCATTCACCCCTAACCCATGTAATAAAGTCACTCAACTCACTTTCATGTTGAGTTACCTCACTATTCTATCCTTTTACCTCAAATAAATTTGATGGTCAAAACCTGTCCCAGGCACCATTAGATTTTGGAGTGCTTGAAAAACATCTTGTTGATGGGCATTCCTCGGGAATAATAATTTTTTTATTGTGAAATCCCTTTTGGGTGCAATAAAAAAAATCATGTTTGAAAGCCAGCTTGCTGGTGGATAAGATTTACAAATAATGAAAGTGAAATCAAAATTTCATCCAAGTTCAGTTGCTATTTACCTCATAGAATTACAAACTTGTTGCTCTATCAAGAATACTATTTATGTTCTCAGTTAAAGAAGGTGGCTGCTCCAAATATCATTTTACTAGTTCTAAAATCCAAATCTCAGTCTACATGATAACAAGTTTCAAGCTTCCATATCTCAGTTTACAACAAGCTACAAGATGTAGGTTCTACTCATTCAACTCAGTTTAGCTCACCTTTCGCAGATGTGGGTATAAACTGAGAAGAGATGAGGATTATCTCTGAGAAACATGACATCATATGCAAAACGAAGATTGTATGCAAAATTTACGACCCCCGGAAGTTGATGTACTAACTTACACAAACGGGGCCCACGTGACTTTTGGCGCTTCATCTCCTAGGGTTAGGTTTTTGGATGTATATGGTTTTTGAAATTCCTGTTTATTGTAAAAAGGCCTTCAGAGCCTCATTGTAATCATCTTCTGGCGAATGAGTGCAGACGTCACATATCTTCTTAGAGATAAGCAACATCTCTTCTCAGGTTCTACCCACATCTACGAATAGAAAAGGAGCTCGCATTCTTCTGGCTTGTCTGGTTCACTAGGATAGAGCTTGGTGGTAGCAATGGTGGCACTTGGTTCCACACCAATGATTCGTCTTCCCCTTTCTAGTTATGAATCAGACTCATAACCCACATCGGATTCATAGGTTTTCACTTCGACCACCTGCGACTGCTTTGAGCGGCAATCAACAGTGTTATGCCAAGGGCTCTTATGGAAGTCACACCACTTCTCGGTATCCTTATTTGTCTTTCTGGTGTCCTTCTTTGCTTGCAGCTTGGACTGGTTGTCATGATAATGTCCATATTTTCTCTATCCTTTATTCTGTAGGTTGGGGCCACCCTTTCCTGGTTTTTGCTGCAAGGGGTTTCTAGGCCCAAATTGTTGCGTCTTTTGTTTGAGCTTTTGCTCGATTTTGACGGCATATTGATAGGCCATGCCTAAGGAAGAGATGTCCAGAAATTCCATTTCAGCTTGAATGTATCTATGTAGAGCACCGCAATACTTGAGCACCATATGTCACTCTGAATCTTTGATACCCAGTTTGGTGCGTAGGGTATGGAAGATATTTGTGAAATCTAGCACCGCTTGGTCTCTTTCTTGCCGTAATGTGGTCCATTTGGTATACAAGTCATCATAACTTCTGATAGGGTTGTATTGTTCCTTAATAGCATCCCTGAAGGATTCCCAGGTGGCTGGGACTGTAAATAATGAAGGTTCCTCTATTTCCTTTTGCTTATAGAAATTTTCCCACGAATATTTGACATGGGGAATGACTCTGAGGAGCATAAAACTAATTGTTTCTCTATTTGAAAAGTTATGGACAGAAAAATACCCTTCTAGTAGATTCAACCACTTGTATACAACATCTGTGTCTATATGACCTTCAAATATAGGAATATCAAAGTTTATTTGTACCTTGAAGGGGGTGGCGCCTCCGCTCGAGGAAGATGTGTCACTTGTTGGTACCCGCCGAAGGATTTGCATGAAACTATCCATCATCTCGTTCCTTTGTTGCATGAGGGATTCCTCAAGGAACATTTTGAAAGGATCTCTTGTCTCATCATATTTCTTTTCTCCTGCCATGAGAAGTCATTTGGGTGTGCGAGATCTTTATTCCTCAAGAGAAACAAGCTCGAGACCCAATTCTTTGTACCCTGACCTCGTTGGGGACATGCATTAAGATGACAAGGAGTAGACCGCTCTGATACCACTGATTTGGATTTTATGAGAAGAATGAAATGAATATATATTATTAAAATATTCTTAACACATAATAACAGAGATACAGTAAAACTGGTTTTCTATTCAATAAGGAAATAAGTTGAAACTGTAAAATGTAGTAGAAAACAAGCTTGTTGGAATGGTGGTGGCTTATCTCTGAGAAGAGATGTGAAGGTTGCGCTAATTTTCTAGAAGATGATTACAATGAGGCTCTGAATTCCTTTTTACAATAAAAAGGAATGTCAAAAACCCTAGACATCCAAAAACCTAACCCTAGGAGATGAAGTGCCAAAGTCATGTGGGCCCCGTTTGGGTAAGTTAGTACATCAACTTCCTGGGGTCATAAATTTTGCATACGATCTTCGTTTTAGGTGCACGATATCCCATTGGAAAGGTATATCTGAGGAATACACATTTTTCTTCCCTAAAAACATTGTTTAGGGCCTCAAAACGGTGATCCCTAAAAATGTTTTTTAGGGCCTCAAAATGGCCCTGCAAGTCAAGGACCTGAAAACTAGGAAAACAAAAACCGCCAAACTGGAAAAATGCCAAAATGAACTAGTTGGAATAGGTGAGAGGCCACCGTAATCCATTTGGATCATGTTACACCATCCAAAATTATATGGGGTGACATATTTTAGGAGGATCAACTGAATCATAGTAGTGACTCAGAGGGAGATCATACTCAGTTTTCTTGGACACCATCTTCAGCGGCGGTGACTGGTCCACCCAGGATAGCTTCAGTTTAAGAGTTTTCGAGAAGACAGAGAGTTTGTGCTATAGTTTTAGAGCATCATATATTGATGAGGATGAGCGACAAGGCACCACGGAGGCTTGAGCCTCACTTGGCTACAAAGACGAGCAGATCAGGTTCTAGATCCACTTCAGGTGGAAGCTACTTGGAAAGAGTCCAAGTTGAGGATCTTTGTGAGATGATGATATCCTGGTACTCTTGGTGAGATACCAAGAGGGGGAGACTCTTGGTGATATTCCAAGAGAGTGACTCTTGGTGAGATTCCAAGAGTAGTGACTGTTGGCGAGATTCCAGGAGGTATAAAGCCTTGGTGGGAGACCAAGGTGGAGATCTTGGTGTTATGCCAAGATCTAGGTGATCTTGGATAGGTGGAGAGACACTTCCATATATAGATCACGTAGATTGAGAATATTTGTGGCAGACTACTTTCAATGATCAGGGTACAACCATACTCACTAAGTATATGCCAGGAGGCAACGATGTCCACATAGGGATGATATTGGTAGTGACAGACACTTTCTTCGGTAAGAGGGAGTGTTGTGATTTGGGTACCTTGGAAAGTGGTCCCCTTTTGTTTGTGAGATTCTAAACACACGAGGGAAGTACTTTGTACCTTGTACTATGTACTTTATGTATAATTTCACTTTGACTTAGGATATTTAAGTCAAAAGTGAAATTTGTTCATTTTAGCCTAAAGTGACAATTAATTCACAAAGTGGGTGAATTAATAGACATAAAGTGAAACTATGGAAACTTAAGTAAAGTTGGTTTTTGAGTG
Organism: Picea engelmannii; assembly: GCA_009831015.1. NCBI lineage: Eukaryota > Viridiplantae > Streptophyta > Pinopsida > Pinales > Pinaceae > Picea > Picea engelmannii. The sequence continues at coordinate 122,329 of ML783620.1, read as the reverse complement.
AGATTATTTTTGAGTGATATCAACCATTGATTTGGGATGAGATGAGATGATCTCATCCACCCAACTTTTAGGTTTCCTTATGCATCCTAAAGGAGAGCGCAAGAGGCCAAGGAGAGGCCATTCACTCATTTGTTCACTCCAAGGGTTTGAGAGAGAGAAAGAGGATGAGGTTTCAGATAGAGGGAGAGGAAATATTGGGATCCTCATTGTATGGAGGGCTCATGGAGGTTTAGTTCCCTGTTTATTTACTAAGGAGCTTCTAGATCTGAGGAGGGCGCACTTGAGGAGGAGGGCGCATCGGTAGTGGGGAGGTCTTCGAGAGATCAATTTGCAGTGAGGTTTGTTTCATAGGGAGGCTACACTTCAGTATCAGAGTATTGTGGAGGGGTTTCCTCTTCAAAGCTTCCAGTTGGCATCTGGCACCATTTCAGTGGTCTTGGCAGCATTTTTGGGGGGCACACCATCCTAGGGCGCTCTTTCTTAGTTTGGACTTTTATTTCAGCTTGAATCAAGTTGATATTGTATCAGGTTCATCTATATTTTTTACTTGTTGTATTCCACCATCTATTCTCCTCATATATAGACATATATTCCAAATTGGTTTTCCTCGGGGTTTTTTTTATCCAGGGTCATGTTGACTAAAAATACCTGTGCCAAATTTTATGTGTGTTAGAGTGTACAACTGATTTATTTTTAGTTGTAAATATCTTTAGGTGTGTTACATTTATTTTAGTATTCATGTGCTAAAAATTGGTGACTAAAACTACATGCTAGAGCACCTAAAATTGTGAATGTAACTGTAACAAATTAGCAAGAAGTTCATGAACTGTTGGCTGTCCTAAAACAACAACAAAACCTTCATTGGTAGTTGAAACTTAGAGCCAACTTGAGGTCAAAGACATACATGTTGGGAAGCTTGATAGGACCTGAAAAAACTTCAATTCTCAAGCATAGTGATGTAGTATCTAGTAGTAGACATGAGATTGCAGGGACATGCAGATGTAGATTGGGCAGGGAGCCTAGTGGACCGGAATAGCACCTCCTATTGTTGTTTTACTTTGGGATTTTCCATGGTTTCCTGGTGTAGCAGGAAATAAACTTGTGTGGCTTTGAGTACTGCAGAAGAAAAGTACATTGCATTATGTGTGGCAATCTACGAAGTAGTGTGGCCTCACAAGATCGTTGCATATTTATTTAGACATGAGATGGATTCCACCGTTATCCATTGCGATAACCAGAGATGTGTAAAGCTCTCAGATAATCCTGTGTTTCACGATAAATCGAAACACATTGAGGTCAAATACCATTACATCAAAGATATGGTGTAGAGGAAAGAAGTACATGTGAAATACCTTTCTACACACGAGTAGGTTGCATATGTCTTCACCAAACTGCTTTCCAAGATGAAGTTCGAGTAATTTTGTGAGAGACTTGGCCAGGTGGAGAATGCCTCCCTAGTTGAGAGGGAGTGTTGATGATTGTAGGTTCATGAGAAATTCTCCAGATCGTTCTCCTATGAACTGAGTTGAGATAATCTGTGAGAATGCCTATGTGATAGGTGAGTCGTACTCCTATGGACTGAGTTGAGATGATGTGTGTTTCTCTCTTTTCGTTCTCCTATGGACTGAGTTGAGATGAGTTGAGATGGTTTCATGTCGTACTCCTATGGACTTAGCTGAGTTGACATGAGATGGCTCTCCAGTTTGTACTCCTATAGATTTAGTTGAGTTGATCTGTTGAGGGTGATGTCCCTTGTAGTTGAGCACATGTGGACTTGTCCCTAGTGGTAGAGAACTAGAGGATGTGTGGGAGATCCCTTGCTATATTGTCAAAGAGTAATATTATTGTGAAACCCTAATATGTATTGTGAAGGGTACAAGTTGGCCCTAATGTGTAAAGATAATTAATATTGTGTAAAAGATTAATTATATTATTGAGTTTTACAAGTCGGCCCTATTGTTCCAATAGATACATCTATTTGATGAGTTAGGTCATGTATTTATTAGAGAGATGCATTCCCATTGTGTATCATATCTCATTCTATCATAACACATTATGGAGATCTGAAATTTAGTGCGCACTTCTTCTTATGCTCTAGCTTTCTTGGTCATAGAGCACCCTCTTGTGTGTGCTATGGTTTATGGTGTGCGGTTGATCTTCTCTTGACTCTATAGCAAAGGATTGATGGGTTTTCCCCTTGTATGAGAAGGGTTTTCCCAGGATAACTTCTTGTGTCTTGTTCATGGTTATTCTTATTGTGATCTTCGTTACTACAACTATTGTGTTGCTTCATTGTTTATGGTTCAAGTTCATGCTATATTGAAAATAAACTACATGTGTTTGAGCCATCATTAAAAATTCAACATGGAATCAGATTGGTGTCACCAACACCTTTCCAAGCTAGTTGTCACCTTCTTGCTGCAAGTTTCAAAATGGCCCTTTCCACTTTCCTTGTCAAGTTAGTTTTAGCACTTTCCCTTGAAATGCTAGGCATAAATGATTCACAGATAGGTATGACCTAGTCCAGCGCACCACCTGCAATTTTTAGATTGAAAATTGAAGAAGTTTGGATTTTTAGCCCTAGGGTTTCTAGGGTTTCTACAGATTTATGTTTCTAGAGTTTCTGCAAGTCATTGGGGTATTTTTACAGCTTTTTGAGGTCCCTTTGACTCTCCAAGGATTATTTTTGGTATTCATAAGTCCAACGAAACATAGGGTTTGTATCCTATCCTAGCCGTCAGGTTTTCTGAAGCTAGGGTTTCTAGCCTAACCGTTAGGGTTTGTGAAGAATCTACAAGCCATGAGGAAAAAAACCTTGGTGGAATATAGGCTTGATGGATCAAGCAACTTCATCTCCTAGAAGTAAAGATTACACATCTCTCTAGAAGAGAGTGACCTATTTATATTGATAGAAGGAACTTTATCAGCAACAACTATCGATGAAGAGAAGGTTGAATGGAAGAGAGATGATGTCAAGGCTAGGAAGATAATCATCTACTCTGTAAGAGATCATCTACTACTTCACATTTATACTTTGAAAACAACCTATCTAATGTATGATGCATTGAATAAAATGTTTGAGATAAACAACACTAATAGAGCTCTTACATTGAAACACCAACTTCAAAATATCAAAATGATGAAAGATGACACCATTGCTACCTTCTTCATGAATATTTCAGAGATCAGAGATTAGTTAGGTGCCATTGAAGAAACCATAACAGATAGATATCTTGTCATGATTACTCTCAATGCTCTTCCAAGCGATTCAGAACCATTCATTCAAAGTATCAGTGGAAGAGAAGATTTACCTCAATTTGATTGTCTATGGGAAGAATACACTCAGGACCAAACCAGACTTATAGCCAAAGGCGTGCAAGAATCCCATCATGAAAATCAATCCCTTTCCTCTCATGCAAAGAAAGGAAGAAGAAAAATAAGAAGTTTCATCAAAGCATTCAATCACAAGAAAACTTCAACAACTATAGGTCATGAACAAAGAAAAGACATATCAAGGATTCAATGTTTCATATGTGATCAGTATGGACACATTGTGAGAAATTGTCCTACCAGGATGAAAGGAAGACAACATGCCTCCACTGTCGATGTTGATTCAGAACCACCACAGAGGGATGAAGAAGTAAAGGATGAGGCATTCTTCTTCATTTCATCAATCTCAGGTACGGTTCCTACTGATAGTGATATTTGGTTGATTGACAATGATCCTTCCACACACATGACTGGATATAAATAACATCTTACAGATCTTATAGAGAAATAGTCTCTTCTGTATGTTGTACTTGGTGATAATGCTAGATATACTATGAAAGGAGTTGGATCTTCTTCCTTCCAACTAGATTATGACATACCACTTCAATTAAGTGAGGTACTATATGTACCTGGGATGAAAAGGAACCTTGTCTCAGTTTCTTCCTTAGAGGATAAAGGCTACAAGGTTACTTTCTATGAAGGAAAAATTCTTGCATGGAACAAGAACTCATGCATGGATTTTTCCTGAGTGATTGGTGTTCGAGATAAAAAATTATATAGATTGATTGTCCGACTAGTCCAGGACTTGTTACATGATACTATCATCTTGAGCGAGCTATGACATATAATACTTGCTCATTTATATTATAGATCCCTTTCCTCTCTAAGGAATATGGTGACAGGTCTTCCAGAGATACATATCGGTCATGATGTCTATTGCATAGGTTGTGATCTTGGAAATAATGTCAAGGTGTCCTTTCTGAGCAGTGATAGTATATCCAAGGGGATCTTTGACTTGATACATACAGATGTTTATGTATCTATGACTGTTTCTTCCTTGAGAGGATACTTGTACTATGTTCTCTTCATCGATGATCACTCTCAGAAGACATGGATCTACTTCTTGAAAACCAAGGACGGAGTCCTTGCGATATTTCAAGAGTTTAGAGCTCAGGTTGAGAACATGACTGGGAGGAAGATCAAAGTGCTAAGATCAGATAATGGAGGAGAGTACACCTCTAGGGATTTTATTGATTTATGTATTGAGGCAAGGATCAAGAGGGAGTACATCATTCCTTATAATCCCCAGAAAAATGGGGTTGCAGAGAGGAAGAACATATCCATTGTTGAGGAAACCAAAGTAATGATACATGATCAAAATCTACCTATGATTCTATAAGCAAAGACATCCATGTCAGTTGTGTACGTTCATAATAGGAGTCCTCATAAGATTTTGAAGAACATGACTCCTGAAGAAGCTTTCACTGGAGTGAAACTTGAGGTTGGACACTTCAGGATATTTGGGTGTCCAGTATACATTCATGTACCCAAGGAAAAGAGGAACAAGCTAGACCCTTTAGGCAAAAAGGGTACATCTGTGGGGCACAATGAATCTTCGAAGGCATACAGGATCTATTAAATTTAGAGTTTCTATTAACTTCTTTTCAATTTACTAGAAAATAATAGCATAAGCAGGATCACTGAGAGAAATGCAATCACAAGGTACACAACATTTTATCCTGGGAGACCCTCATGGGGGAGAAAACCCATCAAAAACTATTGATGATTACAACTGTGTGAGACATCCTCTAGGACACAAACCTGAGAGAGAGCCCCTAATATGGGTGTGTGGTTCCTATATGAGATAGAGTTGGAACATAGTGATAACCTCCTCCTTACAGATAGCTGAGAAGAACTCCATATGGTTCTCCTATGTAACGCAATGAGAAAGGAGATCTGCAGAGTTGGACATGCATGTGGCTGAGCACAAGGTGAACGTGTGAAATCCCAAAGTGTTGGGTGCATCGTCATGATACAGAGATGATGATCCGAAATCGGATTCAGAAGCCTGTCAAGGCTTGAAAAATGCTAAAAAAAGAAAGTGCTCGGAATCTGACGAAACCAACACCATTGCGTCTGTCTCGTCTTCCTGATTCTGGTGGTATATTTACTTTGTCAAATGGAGTCCGTATGGAGAAGATATCGCATTCTGTTCGCCAAGCCAAACAGGCAAAAATTTTGGATGCTGACTGTACATGTCCGTACAGTCCGTACAGTCCGTACAAGACACGTGTCAGTCTGTATAGGAAACATGGCAGGTACGTACAGGACATGTGGCAGCTCCAGGTGCTGACACGTGTCAGGTAGATTTGGCACTTTTAGCGTACGGTTGGACCAATCCTGAAGTGACACGTGTCACCACTGGAAGGGTGACACGTGGCACAGGTGACGTCAGCAACTTACGTGGAAGGTGACTGGGCAGATGTACGACGGATGATGTGGCAGGTGATAGAGCATACGGCAATGACGCATGGCAGTGACATGGGCCAATTAGCGGTTGACAAGTGGCATGATCTGGTTGGTTGACTTCATCGAATCAGATGTCGACACGTGGCAGTTTTGTTGGCAAATGATTGGGTGCCACGTGGCCCAATCACGGGCTGCCACGTGGCACCCAGGTATTGGTTCTTTGGTTTTGGTTGGTTATTCAAAATTTATGTAATCCACTGGATTCAAACCGGGGACCCTCCACCGACGCAACGCGTTAACAAAGTCCCGTGACCA
>ML783620.1:80693-116175 GCA_009831015.1 Picea engelmannii | reverse complement strand
TGAGCACTAGTGGGTGTATGAGATCCCTTGCTATATTGTTCAAGAGTCAGACCTGCCTATAACCCTAATTATAATGTAAAGGGTACAGGTCGACCCCACCTTAATGTAAAGGATAATTAATGTAAAAGATAATTAATATGGTAATTATTGATTATATTTTGAGTTATTGAGGTCGTCCCTACTGTTCCAAAAGACACATCATTTGATGTGACATGTATTATATAAATAAAGGTGAATCCCCATTTAGGAAACACACTTATCATTGTGTCATCTCATGATTTCAGAAGTTGTGGTCTGAAATTATGAGAATTACAACACCCTCTTGTGTGCTAGGTTTGGTGATGGTGTGGGAGGTCTTTCTCTTGAGGAATATAGAAATGGATTGGTTGGGTTTTCTTCCCTTGTTGATAAGGGTTTTTGAGGATACGTCTTGTGTTCTTGTGCATGGTTATTCTTCTTGTGATCTTGGTTTGTTGCATTATTTATGGTTCAAGTAATAGTTAAACAAAAAATTTAAAGAAGATACAAGAGCCATAGCTCATGGAAAATCTAACATGGTATCAGAGTAGGCTTGAAGAATACCATTGCACATTAGAAATTGAAAGTAAAGTCTGCCAAAACTTTACTATTAGTGTGAAGAGAAGAGGGTCGTGCCCCTCTTAATTTCCTATTGTAGATGATGAGAAGACCATTGCAAATGACGAGGAGACTGATTCATAAATTCCTGTGATAGATAATGAAGAGTCTGCTTCATTTTTAAAAAAATTGTAGTGTATGGGGAGGAGGGGCAGTTGTCAAATTGAGGTGGCCATAGGCCTTTAAAAATGTCACAGAAAACCCTTAAATAGCAAGACATGGTATATGGAAAATAGGTCGGACCCCACAACAAATAAAGGAAGGAGGAGCTTGGTGATGTATAGAGTAGGGTTGCGACTAGTGCTAGGAGGGAAGCAACATGTCAAGAGAAGGCTCGACCTTCTTAGGAGAGGCAGTCGTAGCCTAGAGGGAACTTTGCCTACCCAATGAAGTCTAGCAATAGACCCTAGAAGAGCTCGACCTGCCTAGAAAAGGCATCCACAGGCTGTAAGAAGAATTAGAAGTTTGTTGGGCAAGAAGAATAGGTTGTTGCAGGTGGACAACAGAGAGTTGGGACATTTGGAGGCTACACGGGTCCTTGAGAGTCCAAGACAACAAGGAGGAGGAGCAACCTAATTCTTGGGATCATTACATGTGTAAATCAGGTTGTCCAAATAAGGTGGTCACAGGCCTCTAAGGTTGTCGCAGCCTAGAGAGAAAGGTTCAGACCCTCTTCTAAATTTTTTGTGGAGATGATATTGTTACAACAAAACATGGGATAGTAAACCACTAATTTTTGTAGCACCTACTACGACTTCAAAAGATTAACTTTAAGATCAAAATTTCATCCCAAAAGAATTAAGGCTGAAATTATGTGGAAGTGATACCACTGTAGAACAAAAACTTAGGTCATTGGTATCTTTTCTAGAACAAGCTGGCTTCATTTTTAATTTTTTTAGCAAAACAGACCCTCAACTGACCATACAATTCATTCATACTTTAGATGGGTTTCTAGTAGAGGTTGGGAATGAGATGCATTCCTCTCTGGGTTTGTCCATTTGTTTACTCCAGAGTGGTACAAAATACATGATGAGAGACAAGGGTAACTCGGGCCTAGAAATTAAAGGTTGAGAAAATAAAAGACTCCCAAGAAAGGGGATATTGTCCATAGTCAGCTAGAGCAGACCTTCACTGACATTGATGATTCAAAAAAAGAAAACATGGAGTAGACTCCAGACTTTCAGTTAATAGAATATGAAGGATTCTCTGAGGTATAAAAGGACCAAGTTTGAGGTATGTCCTAAGCATGTAGAAAGTTGCTACTAGACCATAGTACAAGGCCACCCCAGCTACAACATCCACAAGGTTGATGCAAAGACTTGTATAGTAAAAGGTGGATACAATAAAAACAAGAAGAACCTCCATTGGTGTATACTATCAGGTATGCACTTGCATCATTGTCATAAGGATATTTTCAAGAGGAGGGAACCCCTGGTGAAAACCATGGACCCACAGAAGTCTTGGTGCATTCAGAAGGACAACACAATGGAAGTAAAAACTCCAGGTTTGATTGTTTTATCTATCATGACTATAACCTACATTTATAAGGTTGCTACATTACAAGTAGATGTTGTAGATATGTCAACAATCATTAAAATGTTTTGATTCTAGAGATGTAATCATGAATCTCCACTAGGAGATATTCTTGTATTGTTTCCTTTCATTTGTTTTCTTGTTCCAGGAAGGTTAACAAAAAAGGAAGATGTTTATTCTTCAGACTTCAGAGGGAGTCACTTGGCTCAGAGGGAGTCAAACCAATTAAGGAAGAGAGGCATTATCTTCTTCCTCTTCAGCAGTCCAGAGGGAGATATCCATTGATACCATTGTTCCAATTGATATTCCGAGGAACTTTGCAGTAGGCCATAAAATGCCTATCTGGGCTTGACAAAATCTGCAAGAAGTAGAAAGACATGCAGCTGATGGAAGTATCGATAAATATAAAACGAGACTTGTAGTTAGAGGATTCTCACAAGCAGAGGGAGTGAACTATGATGAGACATATTGATCCAGTACCCCAATGCACTCCCATCTGTACTATCATCCATGAGTTGGAAACTACATCAGATAGATGGATTCTTGATGAGTTTGGAGTTTCAGCAAGAGTATTGATTATCCAAACCTATACTATTACATTATTGGTGACGAGAGCCTGATTTTGATGACTTATTCAGGAAATTGTGTTGTTGAATACAAGCAAGCCTCAACCTCTGATTTCGAGATGAAGAATATGGGTATGCTGCACTACTTCTTGGGACAAGAAGTATAACAGAGGACTGGTGAGATTTTCCTAAGTCAAGGAAAATATATAGTGAATATTAAAGAAGTTTAGTTTGATAGAATACAAATCCATATCTACACCGATGGTGATAGATTTGACGAAATAATAAATGATGATGATTCAAACGATATTGATCCACATGTGTACCGACAGCTGATTGGATGATTAATGTATCTAGTTAACACCAGACCTGATATATGCTATGCAGCGAATGTGCCTAGTCAATCCATGAGTCAGTTGAGATAGACTCACTAGATAGTAGTAAAGCATGTATTGAGATATAGATGAAGCACAGTTGGATATGGCCTGAGATATGCCTCCAGTGTGAACTTGAGTTTGCAGGGATATGTCGATACAAATTGAGCTGAGAATACAGTGGATCGGAAGAGCACATCCAGTTGTTGTTTTATCGTGAAGTTTTCCATGGTTTCCTAATGCAACAAGAAACAAAGATCTGTGGCCTTGATTACCAAAAGAGAAAAGTATATAGAATTGATTGTGCGAAGAAGTGTGGCTTCACAAGATTTTGATAGATTTACTTGATCATAAGATGGATTCTATGATGATAACCAAAGTTGTGTGTAAAGCTCTTCGAGAGTCCAATGTTTCATGATAGATCGAAACACATTAAGATAAAATAACATTATATCATATACATGTTGCATAGGAAATCAATACACGTGCAATATCTTCCTACACATGAGCATATTGCAGATATCTTCACCAAACCGTTTGCCAAAAATGAAGTTCGAGTACTTCTGGGAGAAAATATCTTAGTGGAGATTAACTCCCTAGTTGAGAGCGAGTGTTGATGATTACAACCAGGACGAAGTTCGAATACTTCCGTGTGAGAATTGGTCTGATGGAGAATGCCTCCCGATCTAATAGGGAGTGTTGATGATTATAGCTGCGTGAAACATCCTCCAGGACAAAAACCTGAGAGAGAACCCCTGAGATGGGTGTGTGGTTCCTATCTGAGACATAGATGGAACGTAGTGATATCCTCTTCCTTATAGAGAGTTGAGAAGAACTCCAAATGTTTCTCCTGTGTAATGCAGTGAGAAATGATATCTGCAGAGTTGGACGTGCATGTGGCTGAGCACAAGGTGAACGTGTGAAATCCCAAAGTGTTGGGTGTGTCGTCATGAGACAGAGATGAAGATGATGTATTTGTTAGAATGTGCTTGTTTTACCATAGACAATATCACTATTGTTACCCAACCATAGGTTGAAGCCACCCTCCGAGCACCTTGACCTTGACAAAGAGAAGAATCCTGGTAGCAATCCAATAGCTAAGCAAGGTTAATGCACCAAGCAAGAAGTAACCAAAGTTGATCAGAGAGTCTAACCCAAAAGATAGAAGTAATAGGCTTCATAAATGGCGGTAGAACCTTCCCTAGAACTTGCGCACAAGACTTCCAGACTGCAATGCGCACAAGTGAATCTCTGTAATTCTGAGAGTTGTGTGTAAAATGAGAATTGGCACCCTGTATTTATACTGGATCCGGCATGCTACCTGGGTCAGCCTCTCATTATGGGTACTAAATTAATTCATATTAATTATCTCTCTCAGTCGACTTCTCTTCTAGGGTTACATTCACTTCTTTTATTACTTCTGGAATATTCTAATCTTGTCAAAGGTTCACAATGGAGGTTGATACCTCCCGAAGCTACCATAATATCAACACTCCCTCTTAGCTAGGGAGGTATAATTGATAATGGTATTGAGCACAAACAAACCATTCAACTGGTAGCATCATGAGCACCATCATTATTATCCAACTAGATAATCTCCATGACAACTGACAGAATGCCAAATGACAAAACACAACTGTGTTTATCCATAGTAGTACACAACTACTCAATCTGTGACTCACAGTCACAAACAATGGAACATATCCACCACAGTAGTATATCTCTACTGTCTGGAGACATGTAGTCTCCAACATATCAACTTATATCAACCTGGACAGAAACAATGTTATGATATAAACTGAGTCATTTGGGCCATTCTTCCACTCACATCTGTGAGATCTGGAATAACATCTGATCTCAGAGTAGAACATCAATTATGGGCTATCTGGACTATTCTTCTCAAGAAAGGAAGAATAATTGTCCCAATTTCTGATCCTGAACCATTCCCTATCCTAGGCCATTCCTCCGGCACTAAACAAAGTTCACCCTAGAGAGAATGAGTCTGCCCTAGGGAATGCATGTCCCTGATTGTTGAACCTAGACCATTCACCTATCTTGGCCATTCCTCCAGCACTAAACAAAGTGAAACTTGGAGACAATGAATCTTCCCTAGGGAATGACTGTCCGGACCATTTCCAAAGGAAATGAATGTCCTTCACCAACCTCCAAAACGAACCATTCTTCGAAACTGCTCACAACTATGAGCTTCGAAAGAATGACTGTCTGACGAGGCAGACCAATCTTCTTGAGTAACCCTCAAGAAGATATATTTTCCTAGACCATTCACCATGTTAACCACAATGGGAAATCGCTTTCTATGGTACATCAATAATCCATCCACCATTTTCATTATGAAAATGGTTGTTCGATCTGGACCATTTTCCGAAATGGAAAATGCCTGTCCATCAGAAATCTTAACCACTTTCCAAACTGGAAAGAAACTACCCAAGCTTGACCATTTTTCTAACTTGAAAATGACTGTCCTCAATTCAATGATATGTCAGTTCTCCCTCCCAACCTGAAGAGTCATTTCTTCCCTTTCAGCTAAGGGATTTATTTCCACGATCCCCGATTTGTCACAAACTTTATTCTAGACAGAGGCTTTGTCAGGATATCTGTTGTCTGCTCATCTGTGGGGATATACTGGAGATTTAATTCTCCTTCCTAGACTTTATCTTGAATAAAGTAGTATTTGATCTCAATGTGTTTCGACTATGCATGAAACACTGAATGTTCTGATAGCCTTATACAACTCCGATTTTCACAGTGTATTATGGTCGAATCTGGAACCTGATCAAATAAATCAGAAATCAACTTTCTCATCCATATTGCTTTTGTACATGCCTCACATGTTGTGATATACTCTTCTTCTACTGTGTTGAGTGCGATAGACTTTTGTTTCCTGCTGCCCCAAGATATCATAGCAGATTGTAGGCTGGAACACATCCTCGAAGTACTCTTTTTGTCTTCTCCACTTCTTGCCCAATCTGAATCTATGAATCCATGAATCTGTATATCACTAGATGATGTATATATTAAACCATAGTTTATTGTCCCGCAGATATACCTTAAGACATGCTTTGTAGCTAGCCAATGCTCATGTCTAGGTTCCACTTGGAACTGGCTTAGTGTGTTTACAGAAAAACAGATGTTTGGTCGAGTATTTACCAAATACATCAATGACCCAATCAATTGCTGATATAGTGATGGATCTGCTGGACCAGAATTTGAATCTCATACTTTTCTTATATATGTAGTCATAGGAGTGTCCATGGAATTGGAATCCATCATTCCAAACTTCTGAAGAATCTTTATTGCATACTTTCCTTGTCCAAGGAATACTTCACCACACTTCTGCCATACTTTTAGTCCCAAGTAATAATGCATGAGACCAAGATTTTTCGCATCAAACTCAGAAGCTAGTTCCTTTTTGCACTGGGTGATGAGAGACTCTTCACATGTTAGGAATAGATCATTGACATATAGTAGTAGAATCAAAGGCACATTCTTCATGACATTGTAGTAAAGATTTGTATTTGCATGACTTTTGGAGAAACCAAGTCTCATGAGATAGTTTTCTATTCTGGCATACCAAGCTCTTGGAGCTTGCTTGAGTCCATATAAATATTTCTTTAGTCTGCAAACATGAGTGTCTTTGGAATGTCCTTCAAACCCTTGAGGTTGTTCAATATATATTTTTTCTTCGATTGCTCCATTGAGGAAAGTTGTCTTTACATCCATCTGATGTAAACTCCATCCCATGGAAGCAACAAGAGATATTATATCTCTAATGGAAGTATATCTAGCAACCAGAGAAAATGTTTCGTCATAGTCTTTTCCCTCCTTCTGGGAGAACCCTCTATCTATGAACTTATATTTATCCACGCTTCCGGCTGCTGCATGTTTGATATTATATACCCATTTTGAGGTTACTATTGATTTGTCTTTAGGTCTAGGCACAATTTCCCATACATCATTTTTCATGATGGATTGGTGTTATTCTGTCATAGCTTATTTCCATTGTTTCTTTTGAACTGCCTCTTCAAATGTGGTAGGTTCTTCATCTATAAGATTCGTCATACATGTTGCATAGCTAGAGAATATTTTGGGCTTATTACTTTTTCTGAAGGTCCCATATGGGGCCTTGAGTCTTTCTGCTTCTTGTAAGGTAGCTTCAAGCCAAGCTGGTTGTTTCTTGGTCTTCAGTATAGTGTCTGAATCAATGGTCTCACATGGTTGCATTGGATGATCAAGTTGTTCCTTTCCGTCATTCTGGTTTTCTGGAAGACATGTTCTTTCTTCATTAGGCTCTTCATACTCATGTTCTTCTATAGTTTATTCTATGGATTTATTGAAAGACATATTTTCATTGAAGGTCACATCTATGTTGACTTCAATCTTATGTTGTTCCGGGATATAGATTCTATAGGCTTTGGATGATTCACTATATCCCAAGAATATTCCCTTCTTTCCTGAGGGTTCTAATTTATTCCTTTTGTCCTTGGGAATGTGAGAGTAAACGGGACATCCAAATATTCTTAGGTTTTCCACATTAGGTTTCTTACCTGAGAAGGATTCTTCTGGAGTCATATCCTTCAATATGTAGTGATATCTTCTGTTCTAAACATATATTGTTGTCATGGATGCTTCTCCCCATAAGAACATAGATAAACCTTGATCGTTTAGTAGTGCCTTCATGGTCTCTTCAATAGATCTGTTCTTCCTTTCTACTACAGCATTTTGTTGAGGATTATGAGGAACAATCAACTCCTTCCTATTCCCTGTCGATTTGAAAAAGGAAACAAATTCTTTTGATGTGTATTCTCCTCCATTATCTGTTTTCAAGGTCTTGATTTTCTTGTTTGTGAGGTTCTCTATTTCTTCTTTGAATTCTTGAAACTTGTTGAATACTTCGTCCTTTGTTTTCAAGATATATAACCAAGTCTTTCTTGAGTAATCATATATGAATATTACATAGTAAAGAGAACCTCCTAGAGATTTGACTGGCATCAGACTGCAAACATCTGAGTGTATTAGATTTAGAATCTCCTTAGATCTATTGTTGCTGCTTAGGAATGGTTTCTTGATATTCTTTCCAAGAGCACATCCTTTGCAAATTTCTTCATGTGAAGACTGCAATTCTGGTATTCCTTCAACCATATTTTTGAGAAAAGGTTCTACTTGATAGTTAATATGAGCGTACCTTATGTGCCAAAGTTCATTGGGATTGACTTCATCATGTACAAGAGCTTCTTCATTTTGTTCTAGTAGTCTATATAGGTTTCCTTCATGGGTTCCAATAACCCTAACATTCCCTATGATGGAGTCTTTATGCCAAGATAATAATTTTCCATCTACGAAAGCTATTATGTTTCCTTTGTCTTCTAGGAAAGATATGGATACAAGATTATTTTCTAAACCAGGTACATATAAGACATTTCTCAAATGAACATGGTTATTTGTTTTCAGCTTGACGGAGGCTTGTCCAAATCCACCGACTGGGTAAGTGATTTTGTCTCCAAGCTCTACCTTGTACGATGCTTCTTCTCATTTAGATTTGAGAGTCTGGCTTGATCTCCCATCATATGCCTAGAAGCTCCACTATCAATTTTCCACATGTCATCTTCAATCGTTCATGTGACTGCTGAGTAGTTTAGATGACTAGTCTTTTCACTCATGTCTTCAGTTGACTGGTGACTGGTCATGCCTTGATCCAAAACTTCAACTTTGATGTTTCTGCTTTCTGAGAGTGCCAAGAGGTGCGTTGGACTAAGACGCACTTGAATACCTTCTTCTTGAGTGATATGTTCCATCACAAGGTGTTGGATCGGGGTTTTAGGGTTTCTGTAACTACTCCTACTAATAACCCTAGAAGTAGTGTCTTGGAAGCTACTCATGCTAGTAAACCCTAGCAACAGTTCTTCAGCAAGATTAGTATCCTAATGGCTATGATTCCTTTGAGTGGTTAGACTGAATGAAGGATGTGTGGGCCCATAACCTGTTAGAATGTGCTCGTTTTACCATAGACAATATCACTATTGTCACCCAACCATAGGTCGAATCCACCCTCTGAGCACCTTGACCTTGACAGAGAGAAGAATCCTAGTAGCAATCCAATAGCTAAGCAAGGCTAATGCACCAAGAAAGAAGTAACCAAAGTTGATCAGAGAGTCCAACCCAAAAGATAGAAGCAATGGGCTTCAGAACTAGCGGCAACACCTTCCCCAAAACTTGTGCACAACACTACCAGACTATAGTGCGCACAAGTGACTCTCTGTAATTCTGAGAGCTGTGTGTAAAATGAGAACTGGTGCCCTATATTTATACTGGCTTTGGCAGGCTACATGGGGCGACTTCTCATCCCGGGTACTAAATTAATTCATATTAATTATCTCTCTCATCCGACATCTCTTCTAGGGTTACATTATTTGATGTGACAAGTCTTATATAAATAAAGGTGAATCCCCATTGAGGAAACACATTTATCATTGTGTCATCTCAGGATTTTATAAGTTGTGGTTTGAAATTATGAGAATTACAACACCCTCTTTTGTGCTAGGTTTGGTGATGGTGTGGGAGGTCATTCTCTTGAGAAATATAGCAAAGGATTGGATGGGTTTTCTTCCCTTGTTGAGAAGGGTTTCCCAAGATACTTCTTGTGTTCTTGTGCATGGTTATTCTTCTCGTGATCTTGGTTTTTTGCAGTAGTTATGGTTCAAGTAATAGTTAAACAAAAAATTTAGAAGATAAAAGAGCCATAGCTCATTGAAAATCTAACAAAAACTTCCTTAATATAGATTGCCAATACAATGCCAAGCTAAAATACCATACACAAGAGAATATCCAACACTCATCAATGCGCCTCTCTCTTCTCCTTCGGGCAACTGCATCTTCCTTCAAACTTGCGCACTAGATGAGTGACTTGAGTGAGTGAATGAATGAGGCACTCTTCTCTCTTATTTATACTAGTTGGAAGGCGCTAGGGATGTGTCTCTTCACCAAGATGGGACGACTTCTTCACTTAGTGGTTAAAACCACTTTAACTAGCCCTGGGGGTTGAATTCTCAATTAGCATGATATAATTAGGGTTTGACCAATCCACAAAAGGGGATTTGGTCATACATAAGTCCCGACATGATCAATCCACAAAATGGGATTGATCTATAATCAAATTACTCAATAATAAATAGAATATTCTTCGTAGTTACAATATTTCAACACTCTTCCTTAACAAGAAGGTTATTCTACAATACAACATCATCCGGAGAGAGAGGGAAATAACATCATCATCGTCTTGAACACTAAATGGCATATCTATAAATCATCAAAAGTTTTTCTCATCATCATTCATAGCATGGAGCTGGAGTATCATCATCATCTGCATCAACATCAATTAGTACAATACTAATATAACATCATCAATCAGTACAAGACTGATACAACATCATCATCATCTTCAACATGAAGCTGAAGTAGCAACATCATCATCATCGTTAGCATGAAGCTGAAGTGGAAACATCATCATCATCTTCAGCATGAAGCTGAAGTAGCAACATCATCATCATCATCTTCAGCATGAAGCTGAAGTGGAAACATCATCATCATCTTCAGCATGAAGTTGAAGTAGCAACATCATCATCATCTTCAACATGAAGTTGAAGTGGAAACATCACCAACACGAGGCTGGTACAACATCATCAACAACACGAGGATGGTACAAAAACATCAACAATACAAGGCTGAGACAACAACATCATCAACACGAGGTTGAGATAACAACATCATCAACAGGAGGCTGAGATAACAACATAATCAACAAGAGATTGAGATAAAAGCATCATCAATATCATCAACACAAGCTTGAGATAACATCATCAACATCATTAGCACAAGGCTGAGATAACATCATCAACATCATATGACAACAGAATGAGGCAGGTGCAACAACATTTTGTGGTACTTTGATAGTCCCTAGGGAACTGCTTAGGAATTATAAGATTCCCAAGGATATAAATCCTAACGGAGCTACCACGTGGTACTCTAATAGACCGTCCTTACCATACCTTCGAGATCTTCCCAGGAATCATAATATTCCCTAGGATTATAAAAATCCTAACAGAGCTACTACTATTGACCACAACTGGAATATACATGCATAGGTACTCTAACAGACCATCCTTACCATACCTTCGGGATCTGTCCAGGGATTATTGGTCCCCTAGGATATAAAATCCTAACTGAGCTATCCGTTGTTGGTCAAGATACCATAGTATCATTGACATCACTCCCCCTTTCGAGTGAGGTCATTTTGGACTATACCAAGCTTGTCTCGAAAGAATTTAAACTTTACACGAGATAGAGGCTTGGTCCACACATCTGCAACATTCTCATTTCTTCTAACATAGTGGAGCTTTACAACTTATCTCTGCATCATATCAGGAATGTAGTGATACCAGATTTCTATGTGCTTTGAATTAACATGGAACACATGGTTCTCTATCATTTTTATGCAAATCTGGTTATCTAATAGAATCACGATTGCTTCCATCTCCAGGTCAAATAGACCTGTCAACAACTTTTGAAGCCATACAACTTCACAATTGGTGGAACATGTTGCAATGTATTATGTTTTGTCGTGATGAGAGAAATACTGGATTGCTTCCTACTCTTCAATGAAGTCATGGTTGACCCCAGACTGAAACAACATCCTGAAGTGCTCTTTCTGTGAGAAACACGTCTAGTCCAATCTGAACCAGTTTAACCAACCAGTTTGAAGTCATGATCTCCATTATAACAAAGAGAAAAGTCCAACATACCCTTATGGTATCTCATCATATGTTTTGCAACAACAAGGTGAACACATCTGGGCTCTACCAGATACTGACTCAAGGTGTTCACAAAAATATATATATATGGCCTGATATTCTCCAATTACATCAAAGATCCAATGATTTGTCTGTACAATGTAGCATCAACCAATTTTGATGAAGTATCAACCAGGAACTTAAACTTTGTTTCCATGAGCGTGTTCATGGATTTACCTTTGAACATGTCAAACCTCTTTAGTATTTCTAATGTATACTTTCCTTGGTTAAGGAAGATCTTCTTTGGGCTCTGCCAAAATTTGAGACCTAAGAAATAATGCATTAGGTATTTCATCTCAAACTTTGTAGCGAGCTTCTTCTTGCAATCTATGATTAACTTTTATACAATTGTCAAGAATACATCACCTACATATAGTAGCAACATCATTGGCTCATCATTCATAGCATTGAAGTAAGGGTGAGAATCAACTTTACTCTTGGTAAATCCCAAGCTCGTCAGGAAACTGTTAATTCTACCATACCAAGCTCTAGGAGCTTGCTTTAATCAGTACCAAGCTTTCTTCAATCTGCAGACATGAGTCTTTCTATCTTAAACTTCAAATCAAAATTTTCACATCACATTGTACCATCCTGGTACTCTTTCTTCAACTCCAACTTAATATGCACAATCATGTGCATCTGTCTCACTGTCTGAGAGTATGTCCTCTAATATCTCTACAATTGTTCCTCTGGAAATGGGACTCTGCACCTGCAGTTTCTCTGAAGTTGAGAATGGTTTCTCTGTTCTCACTGTGACTGCTGAAATCTGAGAGTAACTCCTCTACTTCATCACATAAACAACTTCATCTGAGATGAAAGTTGTTCAATAACTGATATTGAAGGTATCTCTTCTTCTTTCATGGAGGTAACTCTATTTTCTATTGTAGTCATGTCTTCATGACCCAACTAATGTACTACACCAACTGGCACTGGAGATAAATCAATCTCAAATATGGGGATTGCTCCCCCCGAATCTCATACCATCATGGTTGTTCTAGTTGTCTTCATGAATACTGGAACTATTTCTTCAATTTACTGGAGTAAGTGTCTCATCATAGTATTATCCCTTTTGTTGGGAGAATCCTCTGGACACAATTTAGTCTTTGTACAACTGCAACATGATTGATATGTTAGATCAATATTGGAAGTCAACACTGAATTCCCTTCTAGTGTCACGGAAAAATCCATATCCCAGTCTTTATGAATGGCTTCCTTCTCTGTCACTAAAAAAAGGGAATCTTTCTAGGAGATTTCATATCTCCTAGAAGTCTTTGAAGCTATGATCTAGTCTTCTCATGGCATCTGTCTCCTAGTTCTGGAATATGTCTCTTCATATGATCCTTTCTGAGATCAGGCTTACCCTGTTCTTGATTTATTTTGAGTCTACAAGGACTTCATAGTCCCTACAAGGTATACTTGGTGTTGAATACCAAGTCTTAATATGAAAAACTGAGCCAGACTTCAAATGAATTATGATTCCTATCAAGGTGGCTTCATTATCATTTGAACAAGTCTACTATGAGTTCTTATTCTAATGTCCGGTCATCTTTGGAGCCTTATGCTCCTTACAATCAATCTCCATATGAGATACTCTAAATCAAAAAATAGTTTCTTCTTCATATTCTTTGGTACATGAGTGTATATGGTCATGTACATAGTCTGTTTCATGTCTCATCTAATTTGTTGCCTTATGCAACCTTCACTATAGCTTCCTCAAGGTTATCACCTGTGACTTGAAGCAAGGTCAACAAAACAACAAGAAAGAGTAATACTCTTTTGATAATAGTAATAAAACAATATCACAAATAATCGTCACACTGGCTCATTTAGAGCTATCACTTGTGATCTGCCTAAAACAAAGATCAAAAGTAAGAAATACAATTTGAAATGAGATCAACACTTTTCTAGTGTTGTGATCAACATTCCTCCATGGTAACCCGGAACCAAAACGAGAAGTTTCTCCTAGAGGAGATGTTAGTTGTATCTGGTAATAAGCATGTATCTCAATATGGTCACATGCTACCAAGTATAATACTTTTCAAAGACTGCTACCTCAACTATAATGTTTACTTGTAATAATGAGGTAGTTATCAAACTTGTCATATGTAACTTTGAATCTTATCAACTTAATCAATCAAACCTAGAACTTGGAGTCTTGTCCTCAAGAATGAGTGTGTTGCTTTTCTTTCAAGTCTCCTTCACTCAAGATGACAAGTGATTTATTCAACCTGTCCTCTGTACTAAGACAATATGCTATATTGACAGAAGTGTAAGTTAGAGAATAATCTCTAATCTCAATCTAATACTTTGACTTTAATTTTTGACCAAGGGTTAGTATGATGGTCATAACTTCAACACACAACCTAGATGTCAAGATAAGGTCATAACGAATAGATGCATATAAAATTATCAAACATGAGGTGCATTATTCCTCTGAATGTGTTGGATCTGAGATCCTTCTGGATCTATGAAAAAATATCCTTTCTCCTGCAATTACCCTTTATAATAATAATGCATTTTAAACATATGTAAGTACATACCTCTTATAATATATTGTTAGGGTAAGGTGCAATAGGACAACAGTCCCAACACTTCACAAAAACTTTCACTGCAACTGCAACTAATGTTGCAACTGGCATGAAGGAACTGGCACTACAATTGCAACTGATACTACAACTGCAACTGCAACTGCAACTTAGGGTTTTTATGAGGAAACCATAATTTTCCAAACTTCAAATTTTTGAATTCTGATCCAGGGACTAGATGCGTCGGGATGAGGCGAGTAGGTTAGAGAAATATGTTTTCAGAAAATCTGAATTTTATCCCTTGAAACTGAGCTTGCACAAATATGGACTGGTACTTCTAGTATTGGTTCTAGTTTCTTGGTTTTCTAGTTTTCAAGCTCTGATACCATAATTTAGAGCTACTATTAAGTTCTTTTCAATTTACTAGACAAGAATAGCATAAGAAGGATCACTAAGAGAAACACAATCACAAGGTACACAACATTTTATCATGGGAAACCCTCATGGGGGAGAAAACCCAACAAAAACTTCCTTAATATAGATTTTCAATACAATGCCAAGATAAAAGACCAAACACAAGAGAATATCCAGCACTAAGAAATGTGCCTCTCTCTTCTCCTTCCAACAACTGTAGTTTCCTTCAATCTTGCGCACTAGATGAGTGACTTGATTGAGTGAATAAATGAGGCGTAGTCCTCTCTTATTTATACAAGCTAGCAGGCACTAGGGATGTGTCTCTTCACCATGCTAGGATGACGTATTCACTTAGTGGCTAAAACCACTTTAATTAGCCCTGGGGGACAATTTCTCAATTAGCATGATATAATTAGGGTTTGACCAATCCACAAAAGGGTATTTGGTCATACACAAGTCCCGACATGATCAATTTACAAAAGGGGATTGATCTATAAGAAAATGACTCAATAATAAATAGAATATTCTTTGTAGTTACAATATTTCAACATGATCTACATCCCTGGTCATAGACAGATCGAGTTTAGCATAGATGACACCTTTGAGGAAGAGATAGACTTCCGAAGATCCAAAGAATCTCATATGGATATTGACAGCGAGAAGAAAGAAGAGACAATACCTTCTCCCCCTTCAAAAGTTCAAAGGGAGACAGTTATTGATCTAGTTGATCCCATAGCTCTAGTTGATGTTCCCAGAGACATTGAAGTAGGTCAGAAGAGGCATGCATGGGATCGACAGACTCTGTAGGAGGAAGAGGGACATACAACTCCTCATGGTACATTCCGAGAGAGCAAGAGACAAAATAGATTTTCGAGCTATGTTTCAGCTGTGATCCACATCATTGATACTGAGCCTTCCTGTCATGGAGAAGCAACAKGTCAGTAGGTTTGGCAAGATGCCATGACCAAAGAGTATCAGTCCATCATGAAGAATGATGTGTGGGATATTGTTCCAAGACCGAAAGGGAAGTCTGTAGTGACTTCCAAGTGGATCTATAAGATCAAAGATGCATCTCATGGAAGTGTCAAGAAATACAAAGAGAGATTTGTGGCTAGAGGATTCTCTCAGGTGGACGGAATAGATTATGAGGAGACATTTTCACTTGTTTCCCGATACGCTTCCATCCGTACGATTATTTCCCTTGTTGCATCCATGGGTTGGAGACTACATCAAATGGATGTGAATAAAACCTTTCTCAATGGAAAGATTGAGGAAGAGGTTTACATCGAACATCCAGATGGACTCGTGATACATGAGAAGGAGTCTCATGTGTGCAGGTTGAAGAAAGCCCTATATGGACTAAAGCATGCACCTCATTCATGGTATGAGAATATTGATGGATATTTGATGAGTTTGGTCTTCAACAAGAGTGTTGTTGATCCAAACCTATACTACAACATTGTTGGTGACGGGTGCCTGATTTTGATCCTATATGTTGATGACTTATTCCTCATCGGTTCAGAAAGCCTTATTGTTGAATGCAAGCGTGCATTGGCTTCTGAAATCGATATGAAGGACCTTGGTATGATGCACTACTTCTTGGGACTAGAAGTGTGGTAGAGAACTAATGAGATTCTCCTAAGTTAGGGGAAATTCACAGTGGAGATATTGAAGAAATTCGGGATGACAGATTGCAATCCCATGGCTACACCAATGGTGATGAATCTGAAGAAAATAAATGAGACTTCTTCTGATTCTGGTGAGATTAATCCACATATTTACAGACAGATGATTGGATCATTGATGTATCTAGTTAACACCATAACTAATATATGCTATGTAGTGAGTGTACTCAGTCAATTTATGAGTCAATCGAGACAGACACACTGCATAGCAGTGAAGCATGTGTTGAGATATTTATGAGGCACAGTTGGTTATGGACTACGATATGCCTCTAGTGTAGACATGAGATTGCAGGGACATGTTGATGCAGATTGGGCAGGGAGTGTAGTGGATCGGAAGAGCACCTCTGATTGTTGTTTTACTTTGGAATCTGCCATGGTTTCCTGGTGTAGCAGGAAACAGACTTTTGTGGCTTTGAGTACCGCAGAAGCAGAGTACATTGCATTATGTGTGGCAGTCCGTGAAGCAATGTGGATTAACAAGCTCCTTGCAGACTTATTTGGACATGATATGGATTCCACTGTTATCCATTGTGATAACTAGATTTGTGTGAAGATCTCATAGAATCATGTGTTTCACGATAAATCGAAACACATTGAGATCAAATAGAAGTACATGTGCAATACCTTTCTACACACAAGAAGGTTGTAGATGTATTCACAAAACCAATCTCTAGGATGAAGTTTGAGTACTTCTGTGAGAGACTTGACCTGGTGGAGAATGCCTCCCTAGCTGAGAGGGAGTGTTGATGATTGCAACTTCATGAGAAATTCTCCAGATTGTTCTCCTCTGGACTGAGATGAGATCATATGTGAGAACGCCTATGTGATAGGTGATTCGTACTCCTCTGGACTGAGTTAAGATGACGTGTGTTGGTCTCTTTTCATGCTCCTATGGACTAGTTGAGATGACTTGAGATGGTCTCTTGTCGCACTCTTATGGACTTAGTTGAGTTGACTGGAGATGGATCTCATTTTCGTACTCCTATGGATTTAGTTGAGTTGATATATTGAGGGTGATGTCCCTTGTGGTTGATCACATGTGGACTTGTCCCTAGTGACAGAGCACTAGAGGATGTGTGGGCGATCCCTTGTTATATTGTCAATGAGTAAGATTATTGTGAAATCCTAATTTTTATTGTGTAAAGATAATTAATATTGTGTAAAAGATTAATTATATTATTGAGTTGTACAAGTCGACCCTGTTGTGTGAATAGACACATCTATTTGATGAGTTAAGTCATGTAATTATTAGAGAGATACATCCCCATTGTGGATCATATCTCATTCTCTCATAACACATTGTGGAGATCTGAAATTTAGTATGCACTTCTTCTTATGTGCTAGCTTTCTTGGTCATAGAGCACCCTCTTTTGTGCACTAGGGTTTATGGTGTGAGGGTGATCTTCTCTTGACTCTATAGAAAAGGATTGTTGAGTTTTTCCCTTGTTTGAGAAGGGTTTCCCCAGGATAACTTCTTGTGTCTTGTGCATGGTTATTCTTCTTGTGATCTTGGTTACTGCAACTATTGTGTTGTTGCATTGTTTATGGTTCAAGTTCATGCTAAATTGAAAAGAAACTACATGTGTTTGAGCCATCATTAAAAATTCAACATCCCATGCCATCATTCTATCATGAAGCAACTCCATCGAAGGTTGAGTTGAGGAAGATACCATTTTTTTTTCAAGACTATGTTTTTAATTAAGAGCATAAATTGATTTGTTTATATCTTGCAAATCGTGCATTTTATGGCCACAAAATTTTGAGGAGAAATGCCCTTAGGTAAGATGAATATACTTTGAAAATTTCAAGCAAATCCAATTTATATTTCTTGAGAAATAAGCCACTGTCACCTACAACCATTTTGGTTATTTCTCGAAATCTATGCATCAAATTAGTGCAATTTTTGGTAAGAAGAAGTATAAAAACAATACCAACAACCTCAAAAAATTTCCCAAGAACCTAGTTGATAAATAGTGAGAAAATGGATGGACAAGTCTACTACAGAAAGTCCATTACAAAAAACCGGGTAACCATTTACTAGTTTGCATATCAGTGCAGCCTTAAACAAAAATCTGCCACATGGGTTTTGTGTGCAGTTCTTATGGAATGATTTGGTTCCTATTGAACCGGTTTCAAATTCAATGAGGGTGCTAGCTCATGGTCAAACTCACAGTTATCGGAATTTGGGTGACTTCATGGTGAGATTGTTGAGGTCAAAGTTGGGTTTCATATCATTTGTATGGATTCTTGCACACACCATTGGGTTATCAATTTTTATGCATGCACATGGTTGAGTTTTCGAGTTTCTAATCTTTTTCTATTTGATGAAGGGGGTAGATTCTTTGTTGCAGTAGAAAAAAAAGATGAACAAATCCAAGAAGTAAGTGTTGCCACACAAGAACCAACACTTACCAAACTTATGGTTGTTACACAAGAACCAACCACAAGAATCTCAATTGAAACTCAATCTTAACGATGTAGGTGTTTCCTTACAAAACTTGTGGTTGCTACAGAAGAACCAATCACAAGAAGCTCAACTGCAACTCAAGTCCTTCTAGCTCACTGCCCAATCTTTCAGAGGAATACCTAATCACACAATTTGGAAGAATCAGATGTAGGGTTCCATGACGACATGCAACATGTTCAGTTGGGGGGAGATGTTGAGTCACCAAATCACCTTCTTTTCACATCCTTTTCCTTGAACTTTTAATCCTTTTATGCTTTCTCGTAACTCCGTTTTACTCCATTTTAATGTTTTATGTGGGATTTAGTTCCAAATATTTTTCAATACATTTATTTTGGTATTTTAAGTGAATTTAAGATAAATTTTGGAAAAATAACACGTTTTCACTTATCTTTGAAAGTTGGGTGACTTTGGTGATGATTACAAGTACATTCAGAGTTTGTAACAATGCTTACTTTTACAACCTAGCTCCAAATTCGAATTTCTTCTTCAACCATTGAAGATTTGATGAGGATTTCAGATGATCATTCAAGTACCTTGGTAAATAAGAATCATGAAGTTCTTGATAAGATTTGTTATTTAATATCTTAAGATATTTTGGAGAGATTGTTGATTTTCTAAATACTAGCAAATGGGTGTAACCACATGAGAGAATTGTGGATCTGAATTTATTAGTTGGTTATCTTATTCTCAAAGAAAGATTGTGTATAAATAAGAGTGCCTTCTCCATTCCAAGGGAGAGGACTCTTTGAGCATATGTCCAGATTATAATAGACTAGAATAAATCCTTTTGATATTTCTCTTCATATAGATTGTTATTCTTTAGTTCTATAAATAGCGTGCTTTAATTTAGTTTTATGATGTTGTAGTTTAGTTTGTTGCCTTGTTCTTGGGATAATTGCGCTCACTCCAAATAGATCATGGTGGTATATGTGTTTATTTAATTCTTCTATTTGATTTCATGAACAATGTTTTCTTTTTGCAAGTTAGATTAGTTTTATTTTTAGCAATGATTCATGGAAACGAGATGTGCCTAATTCATACATGATCAGCCTTTCAAGTACATAATCATTGAGAGGAATGATTAAATTTACTTTTGATCGATGAAATGTGGTGTCTTTCATTTCCATAGTTAGTTTCATTGAAATATATTATGAAATATATCAAATGGAGTATTGTTGTAGAAGGTTCAGATCTCGAAGATTGAACACTTAACTACAACCCGATTTACAACACTCATGGATATAGTATGTAATGTCCCTTTCCCAATGATGACTCCAGGAGGAGTGAATCGATAGCATATACTAATTCTCATAGGCTATAGTCGAGAGAAAAAGGGAATAGAAGAATTATTTAGTGTCATTTACTAGAAAATCCTAAGTTGAAAGTGACATTAAGTAATAAAGTGAAAAAAGTTGATTAAGTGACTTAAAAGAATAATTAAAGATAAAACTTAGGAAAAGGCACTTAATTAATTAAAGTGAACATGGAATTAGATGAGAAAAAAAAGGAAAAAAGGTGTTTTAAGTGACTTAAATGATTATTAAGATAAAACTTAGGAAAAGTCACTTAATTAATCAAAGTGAATGTGAAATTAGAAGCAAAAAGGTGTTTTAAGTGACTTAAGTGATTATTAGGTCAAAACTTAAGGAAATGTCACTTAATTAATAAAGTGAACGAGAAATTAGATGAGGAGGGGAGTATAAAGGAGAAAATTTGATCTAATTCGCCATTATGCATGAGTTGAGTTGAGAATTAGACCTCGGAGGAGAATTCAGGTGACTTTCTTCATGTTTTGTGGATTTCTAGAGGAAACCACCACCATTGATAGATTCCGGTGTTGAGAGACACGCCTTATTCCATCAAAAGAATCACCCACATTCTTCATCAGGCTTCAGAGTACAGGATTGGATCATTCCTTAAGGATTCACTTCATTTATAGGTCCAGGTTTAGGCAGATTCAGATCAGAGATATAACATGGATTTATCTTGGCAGCGTATTTTGGAGTGCATGCAACAGATCCAAGCTATATCCTTCTTGCATGCAGCAAATCTGATCTTATTGCAGCAAATCAGAGTTATATCCCTCTTGCATGTAGCATATCTGAGCTTATTGCAGCAGATCTGAGCTATACCCTTCTTGCATGTAGTAGATATGAGCTTATTGCAACAAATCTGAGCTATACCCTTCTTGCATAAAACAGATCCGAGCTTATTGCAACAGATCTGAGAAGGTGAAGGTGACGGTACAGGAGGAAACATGAGTATGCCATAGTATATGGGATTATACATTGGCACATGGTGGTGCACAACATAGTTTTGGAGTGTTTCCTCTAGGGAGACCTCTTGACAGAGTCATTGAGTATACCATTGGGTTGAGGTTACCTAGGGTCAGTGAGAATATGGGTGAGCCTTAGCAAGTAGTGTATCCCTCGATGATTGATTTTTATCTAGGATATCATCTGGCTTGGGCTAGGGAGCAGGGCACTCACAGGTTTGTTCCCGGGTATCATCATGAGTTCGTGGTCATGCCCTTGGGGTTGACCAATGCACTGGTCCCCTTCCAGTCCATCCAATGGCGGAGGCACCTATTATTCTTATTTGATTCCCTCATTGTATGCAACAGGACGAGAGAGGATTATTGGTGCTGATGGGATGAGATAGGGAGCATTATGGTCGTGATAGAGTTCATCCATTTAGACTCTGTGATTAGTGAATTGAGTGCACAAGATGAGATATAGACTTATTTGGATCGGCTCACATAGATTGCAGTTGATGGAGTAGTGGATGGGATTATCTGCTATAGAGATTACACATTGGGGATTTGGCTCATTTAGACTCCGATGGTTATTGGTGGGGCATAATAGCAGTCAGTAGGAATTGGAAGTGGTGGACTTCCAATGTTGAGGTGGGATCCTAGTATTCATCCGAGTGATGGATTGTTTCATATGAGGTTGATTACCGACCAAGTTGAAGCAATGATTGGTCTGCGTCATGGTGGGAATGTTGTGAGAGGATTTGTGGTGTTTTTATTTTCCCTCACGATACCTAGGATCGAGGATAGTCATGGATTGGCAGGCGTTGACTTCACTGAGTTTCCTTGGATGATTATGGTCCATGATAGATGATTCCAGGAGAGGAGAGAACAATTTGAGCATGGTGGTTAGACGATTGTGATAGTAGGGATGCATCATCAACACGAGGATTCCCCTCTGAGGCTGGTATGGGACCCTGGGATTGCAGTTGTTTACAGGACGACAACTGACACATGTGGTATTGCCAGTTTGCGTTCTCCATAGTTTACTCCTAGAGTGCATAGGATTGGTTCCTTGGAGGAGTGGTCTCCTGAGGAGTCAGTCGCATTTCAACAACTTATGATCACTTTGGTTACCAGGGGTAGTCAAGAAAATTTGTGTGAGAGCACCATACAAATAAATATGATGAGCAGAGGGTGCTTCGCTTCATATAGGATAGTTTGGGACCTGAGTGACTTCATCACTTACGGGCAAGTTCAATTGTTTCTCACAAGGAGGGACTTCACGAACGTTGAATCAAGACACATGGGGCAGAGTCTGCCTTGGCGGTAGAGCACATGGGGGACCAACTATTGGTGATGATTGACAGAGTTACGACAATGATTAGTCTACTTTATTTTGGGATGCCAATAGAGGAGAGGTTGAGACTTATTCCAAACGACGAGACAAACCTTCTTTTTAGATACCCTGGATCGATGTTGTTAGTGGATTTGCATATTTGGGTTTCATGGAGATAAATTTGTAGGACATGATTCATGATAGTAAGTTTAGTCCCCACAAGTATTTCATTGTGAGATCCCAGGAGAGGAGGATGTAGACTAGGAACATTGGTCCAATGGTTATTACGAGAGTGGTGTTGTGACAACATGGTGGTCATTTCCGGAGATCAGTTTGGGACCCTAGTATCATTTTCAATTTCAACTTGGCTCAATCGATGGAGCATCAGGTTGTGATGGCATTGCTTGAGGACAAGCAATCTCAAGAAGGGAGGACTGTAATGTCTCTTTTCCCTTGATGACTCTAGGAGGAGCGACTCAATAGCCTATATTGGTTCTCGTAGGCTATAGTCAGGAGAAAAAGGGAATAAAAGAATTATTTAGTGTCATTTACTAGAAAAACCTAAGTTGAAAGTGACATTAAGTGATAAAGTGGAATACGTTGATTAAGTGAATTAAAAGAATAATTAAAGATAAAATTTAGGAAAAGTCACTTAATTAATTAAAGTGAACGTGGAATTATATGAGAAAAAGGATTAAAATTTGTTTTAAGTGACTTAAATGATTATTAAGATAAAAATTAGGAAAAGTCACTTAATTAATCAAAGTGAATTTGAAATTATAAGCAAAAATGTGTTTTAAGCGACTTAAGTAATTATCAAGTCAAAACTTAAGGAAAAGTCACTTAATTAATTAAGTGAACAGGAAATTAGATGAGGAGGGGAGTATAAAGGAGAAAATTCAATCTAATTCACCATTATGCATGAGTTGAGTTGAGAATTAGACCTCAAAGGTGAAGTCAAGTGACTTTCTTCATGTTTTGTGGATTTCTGGAGGAAACCACCACCATGGATAGATTTTGGTGTTGAGAGACATGCCCTAGTCCATCGGAAGAATCACCCAGATTCTTCATTGAGATTCATAGTACAGGAGTGGATCCTTCCTTAAGGATTCACTTCATTTACAGGTTCAGGTTCAGGTTCAGGCAGATTCAGATAAGAGATATAGCGTGGATTTATCTTGGCAGCGTATTCTGGAGTGCATGCAATAGATTTGAGCTTATTGCAATAGATCCAAGCTATATATTTCTTGCATGCAACAGATCTGAGCTTATTGCAACGGGTCCAAGCTTATTGCAGCAGATCTGAGCTATATCATTCTTGCATGCAGCAAATCCGAGCTTATTGCAGCAGATCCGAGCTATACCCTTCTTGCATGCAACAAATCCGAGCGATATCCTTCTTGCAGCAAATCCGAGCTATATCCTTCTTGCATGCAACGGATCCAAGCTTATTGCAGCAGATCCGAGTTATATCCTTCTTGCATGCAAAAGATTTGAATTGTATGTGTTGTCTAGGGAGAGGGCGACCTAGTGGGAATAGATTTCATCAGATTCTGAGGAGCATAGCTATCAGATCTCAGTGTTTCATTGGTTTCGACAGTTGCATGCAACATTCCTTCCATGCATGCATTAGATTCGACTTGCATGTTGCAGATCGACCGATGCATGTTATAGATCGGTATTCTACTTGTCTTCCTTGGTACTGTAGGATAGTTTTATCTCTGTTACAATCGAATTAAGGAATTCTGATATTGATTTCAAGTATTTCCATGTATTAACATTTGTTGTTATTTAATAAAATGCAATGAGTTATTTATGGATCCAATAATGCCATGAATGCTACGCATGAGAACATAAAACTAAACAATCACATCTTAAAAACCAAGAAATGCATCCAAAACCCCCCAGAGTATTAGATCTGCAACAGAACATCCAATAGTAGCAATAAATATTCAGATCCAAGGATTAAAGATATTTCATAGTAAGGTATAATTCAATGATGAATTTGTCTTTGATTCCATATTTCATGCAATTGATTTCATAAGTAGGATAATCATTAAACATTCTATATAGATCATACTACAAATAATCTAATTCTGCATATACCATGTTTGCATTTCACAAGTTTACGTACTCCCAGATTTATAATTAAATGTAACGAGATTTAGACATATAGATTGACTGACAATTATAATATTAAAACCACTAAACCATTGCATGCAAACATAGGAGGTTGAGTCCATTAGAGGGGAAGAAATGAAACTAAGAAGAAATAATATATTTTGGTGTTTCCTTGAACTTAACCTAAGTTTTGAACTTTACCTTGTGATTATGAAGTATTTTCATTTTGGAAGGATCTTAGTCCAAATGAATGACATGTGTTCTCATTGAGAAGGAATATGGTCTTAGTTTCCTTGAAGTATGTAAGATGCATTTTTCAACCATGCAAGGGGTTCCTCATTCATTCTTCCTATGCCTCCAGGTTGTCCATTCTATGTAGAGGTGTTGCCATGCATATGTGAAAACCATACTAAAAATTAACTACAATGCTTGAAAAAAAAGAGCAACAATTGATAGCAGCTAGAAATCCATCAAAAGCAACACAAGAGATTCACTTGCTTGGGATTTCCTAAGGGAATGTGTTGTAGAGAAAGAAATTAATTTCTCGATATTGTGCAAGGCCGAGAGGGGAGAGTGTTGTTGGTTGAGGATGGATTGATGTTCTTGGAGGAAATTCGATAATATTTCCCTTGCCTAAACACTATGGATTACATTGTGTGAGAGAGTTCAAAGACAATGAGTAACCCTTGTTGTCTCATAGACCGAGCATCAAGTGGCCAATATAATAGAGTGCTTACGGTTGGGTGGAAAACACTCATTTGCAGTGTTGTTCTTGTTGTTAAATCCTTTGTTATTTAGTTCTATTATGAATTGTAATCACTGCCAATTAGTATAAAATGAATAATTGGGAAGAAGTTAATCTACTTACAAAGAATACCTACTATGCATTGATAAGGACAATGGTTTTGTATGTGTTTGAATACACTATTGTGAATGCCATTAATTTCCCTGAGGGGAAAGGAATAATGCATTTGCATTGGAAAATTTGTTGGGCATGCAAATGGGTAAATGGAATAGATGTTGTAACCATTTATCATTTTTCGTTATAATTGTCCATCATGAAATTGTAGAGGCATTAATACATGAATTATTTGTATAAAGTGGAGAAAATTAGAACTCTATTTGATAGTGGGAATTTGAAGTCAAATGTGTTTTCTCTTGTTGAATAGAATTGCATTCAATTGTTATGTTACCTTTAATCTTGAATTGTATCCTCTATGTTTTACTTTGCATTTTTTCCTCTTGAGTATGCATTGGTAAAAATTGTGCATTGCCTATCCAATCCAACTTAGTGGATTTGTTGGTAAATTTTGTCTGGCAATGAAGGAAATGTTTTTATTTTAAATTTCAAGTGCCTCAATAACCAAGGGAGGAAAGTCTGAGACTGCTATAAACCATCTATGCTTTACTTATTTTCACATCCTTTCTTCTATTATTCTCCTAGAGAGTTGTGATTGAGAGCCAATCACTAGAGCACAAATGCTTGGTTGGATGACTCCACAATGATTATTGTAATTGTATCCTATGTGATGTGGAGAAGTTGAAGAATATTGGCCCTACCAAGATCCTTGAGAGTGTTGGTGTGTTACCACATCTTTGGGATTTTGTCATTCAACAACTTTTGGTAATAAAGATCTAACAATTACTCTTTTGATGAGCCAAGATACTTGAAAGCATTGGTATGTTCCCCCCTATTCCAGACTTTTGTGTTCGACAACCTTTGGCAAAAATATCTATCAATCTCTCTTTTGGTAACCATATTTATGTTCGAATTGTATGAGAATTTGTATATCTAATAGTAGACTTGTATTTTCTATTATTGCAATCTTAATAAGTATGGAGTACGTAGGATTCAAACAATTTTTTCTTGCCTTACTTTCTACCATTCATATCAACTCCATTATAAGGCATTGGTGAATCTATTTTTCTTGTTTTATATCCAATTTTAAAGGAAAACTCATCAAAAAAAATTGCAAGACACTTGGACACAAATTTTGAGGTTTTATCCAAGATAAATCTATGTTTTTTAGCACAATTTACCTTAGTTTGCTCTCTTCTATGAAAATTTAAGTTCTATGGTAGGTTTTTTTACATCTAGAGTCATATAGGATATTAAAGTAAATTTGTTTTAGTGTTGCAAGATTTTCCCTCTGGATTTTTACTTTTTATGCAGAAACAACAGGTCTTTTGTCTATTTACATTTACTTAGGCATAATTATAACATATTAGTTTGTATTAATTCATTATTTTCCCATTCAAACCAACAATAGTCAAATTGCACATATTTGTGTACATACTCACATATAATGTTTAGTTCACTTTTAGTGTCTTTTTTTGTCATTTTTGAATGATTAAGCTTGTTGTACTTGCACATTTTACTGCAAAGCAATAAGGGGTTATCACTTATTAATGACCATACTTATTTTTTTGCAAAACATACTTCTTATATTTACAAAAGTATATTTACATCACCCACAAGAAAAAAAGAAAAGTGGAAGGGTATATACAATGGAATTTATATTGTCTTCTTTAAGGAAACTAAAACAACAAGCAACAAAATCTATTTGTTTCACATCATTAATCGACAATGATCATTTTGTCAAATTTTCAACTAGGGAAATTCAATACATACAATTTCAGATCTGAGAATTACTTCCAAGTGACCTCAAATAGTAAACTAGCATTGTTATCACTAAATAATTCTACACTGAAATTATGACAGAAAATTACAGCGGTAGAAACACAAAGATCAAAGAAAAATCATCCATACACATGAAACACAAAAATTTATGATTGAGAATTTATGAGGACAAAAACAGTCCTCTCGACAAATTACAAATTCAACAAAATCCCAAAAATATTCCAACTTGCAAACCTGGTACAAACCCTAGTTGGCTTAAACCTATACGACCTACTAACGCCAGTCATATAGACTATACGAATTGTTGACGTCAGTCGTATGGACTATACGACTTGTCCATGCCACACGTGCGATTGTCCTTCCTCAACAAAAAATTAGAAAACAAAATATCCAGAAACCTTAGGCCATATTTTTCATAGTGAAGAATTTCCTAGTTGAAATTTTGTTTACCAATCTCCTTGGCACAATTGCTCACTCACTTATGCCAACTCCATAATGACACAATGAGATGTCACAATGTCTCCTCACATTGCCTCTCCTTTTATAGGAGTCCAAAGTGAATTTAGAAGCCCTTAACTTATTTTAAGGAGCCCTCCACTAAACTAAACATTAAATTAGAATTGCTTATTCCTCCATGTGGGTGTGAAGCCCCAACATGTGGCTAGGAATCCCCAACCAAATCCTAGCTCAATATACAAGGGGTTTCACCAAAACAAAACATGTAATGTGAGTGTCGTCAAAGATTCCCACATGCTTGACACCAAGGCCAATGTGGGAATACCACCCAATGCTACAAAAACATCAACACTCCCTCTTAGCGAGGGGGTATTCCATCCACCATCACCTAGAAGTAGATATGTCTCCCACACTGGAAGTGGCTTTGCCTCCAATACTGGATCCGCTACCACAACTACTCCCGCTGACAGAATTCATGTTGAATGACATGTAACCTTCTTGGAAAACACCTTGCTCCTAGAAGCCTCCCTCTTATGAGCTTCCTTCCTTGCTTCCTCAACCCATGACACCGTGGCAATGAAGCCCCAACCAAGCCCTAGCTCAATATTCAAGGGGTTTTCACCAAAACAAAACGTGCAATGTGAGTGTCATCAAAGAATCCCACATGCCCGACACCAAGGTCAATGTGGGAATACCTCCCAATGCTACAAAAACATCAACACTCCCTCTTAGCGAGAGAGGTATTCCATCCACCATCACTTGAAAGTAGATATGTCTCCCACACTGGAAGTGGCTTTGCCTCCGATACTGGATCCGCTACCATAACTACTCTCGCTAACACAATTCATGTTGAATGACATGTAACCTTCTTGGAAGACACCCTGTTCCTAGAAGTCTCCTGCTTCTGAGCTTCCTGCCTTGCTTCCTTAACCCCTGACATCGTCCTGACAGTCTTGGAAGACTCCTCTCTCCCACTTAAACCTGAAGGTTGACTTCCTATGGATGGTTGACTCTCCCTTTGCTCCTGCTAACTCCCTTTGAAGTCTAATTTCCTCTTGAAATATTTGGAAGGCTCCTCCTTCCCACCAGATCCTGAAGGATGGCTCTCTTTGAAGTATGACTCCCTCTGAGTCTACACAACCTTCGGATCTACCTGTGCCTTGTCCTCTGTCACTTTGTTGTTGCTTTCCATCATTTGCATAAGTTGTCCCTTTAGCCTATATAGGTTTCTCTCTCTAACTCCAAGAACCACTATTGTGTCTGAGCTAAATCATGAACACCTATCCATCTCGAAATAAAACCGCATAGCCCTTCTCCTCAACCATTGAGACTGAGATCACACTCTTCTTGAGTTTTGGCACCCATAACACATTTGTCACTCACAACATATCTCTTAACTCCAACTAAAATGACATTGTTCCAAATCCTCGCACTGCATGCTTGGTACCCATACCAAGTTCCACATACAAATCTAAGTCAAACTCTATGAAGCTTTCAAACAACTCTCGTGCTCATGTCATATGACACGTGGCTCCACTATCCACAAACCAACTTCCACCACCGAAAACTTCTCTAGAAAGGGAGAAAACCAATAAGAACTCCCTCTGAAGCCTATCTGCAACCACATCCACCTCTATTGATGATGCATGTTGCTTCCTACTCCCATTCTTCCCTGTGGACACTGTGAAGCATAATGACCATGCTCATGGCAAGCAAAACACTTGACCTTGCTAAGGTCCTTCCTTTGATCTAAAGATGCCTCTCTTCATGTGTCCTTCCAGGAACTATTTCCTCTGCCCTTCCTAGCATGAGAAGCTAGGGCTAGGTTCTCATCATCGTTGCCTCTCTGCTTTCCATTCCTGGACTCTATCTAAGCCTCCTCCTAGATGCAATCAATCTGCATTATGTCAAATGGTGGCAACTTCTCTCGTGCACAAATCCCTTGCACAAATGGTTCCCAAGACCCGAGAAAACCATTCAACGCCACATTCACAAACTCTGTGTCATTAACTGGCTCACCAATGGTTGCAAGTTGATCACGAATCTGAGTGATCCTCATGAGATAGCTATTAATTGTGTTTGCATTGAACATTTCAACAGATCGGAGTTGGTGCCTCAAAATCAACTTCCAGTTCGAATTCTCGCTTTGGTACAAGCCCACCAAAGCCTCATGCATCTCCTTGACTGTCTTCTTCACGAAAATATGAGGGATCAAGTGATCATTCACAAAATCCGACGACACCCGCATGGCCTTCACTTCCCTCTTCTATGGGTTTCCAATTCCTGTGGATCAGTTGGATCTGGAATCACCTTCTCAACGTATTCTTCCAAGAGAAGAAGAATCCTAGCCTTCCAGGCCCAGAAATTAGTGGCCCCTTCCAACCTGTCCTCAACTCTGAGAGTGCCCACCATTGTGACCTTCCCAGGAAAAAAAATCTACCACAACAAAATTCTGTAACTATTGTGTCTCAAGAAGATGACAACTTCTCTCTCTAGAGCCTATGCTCTTATACCATGTCAAATTTTCAACTAAGGCAATTCGATGCATACAATTTCATATCTGACAATTACTTCCAAGTGACCTCAAACAACAAACTAGGGTTGATGTTACTGAATAATTCTACACTGAAATTATGACAGAAAATTACAACAGCAGAAACACAAAGATGAGAGAGAAATCATCCATACACGACACAAAAATTTATGTTCTGTAAAAATTTTTGATTGAGAATTTTTTAGGACAAAAACAGTCCTCCCGACAAATTACAAATTCAACAAAATCCCGAAAATCTTCCAACTTGCAAACCTGGTACAAGCCCTAGCTGGATTAAACCTATACGGTCTGCTGATATCAACCAAAAATCAGAAAACAGAATGTCCAAAAACCCTAGGCCAGATTTGCCAAAGTGAAGAATTTCCTTGCTGAAATTTTGTCTTTCAATCTTCTTGGCACAAGTGTTCACTCACTTATGCCAACTCCATAATGTCATAATGTCTCCTCACATTGCCTCTCCTTTTTTAGGAGTCCAAAGTGAGTTTAGAAGCCCTTAACTTATTTTAAGGAGCCCTCCACTAAACTCAACATTAAATTAGAATTGTTTATTCCTCCATGTGGCTGTGAAGCCCCAACTCAATATACAAGGGGTTTTCACCAAAACAAAACATGCAATGTGAGTGTCGTCAAAGATTCCCACATGCCCAACACCAAGGCCAATGTGAGAATACCTCCCGATGCTACAAAAACATCAATACCTTTTACCAACAATTGCATACATACCTCCTCTCTACAACTAACAAAAACCAATCAAAGAACTGACCTCATTCTCAAACACATATTCGCAGTAGAGTTTTCAAAGAACCAATAATACTGAAATTCTCAAACAATACCATATACTAGCCAAAGAATCCCAAATCACAGATTTAGAATCTTGCAACAACATTGCACTCCAATGGAGATGCCCTTGAAGAATACTTTCCAACTGCAACTGAACCTGCTCCCAACAAGACCTCACAAAAGGGAAATCCCATAAAGTCAGTGGCCTAGTGACCATAATTAGTGATTTTTACATATAGGATCATCTTTGGGGATTATTTGATTGCTGCCCACTCATAGTACTAGTTGGTTTTATCTAATTTGAATAGTTCAACAGCACACTTAAACCATTTTTATGCCATTTTTATGTTTAGGATTAATTCATTCATATGCCAGATTATTCAGGGAAGCCACCCTGATTGGAAAAGCACCAGTCCAAAATGACACATGGTGATAGTGAGGTGATATTGTCTCTTTACATAGTAGTTAGCTGGACACCTTCCTAGTTTTGCAGGTGGAATTTCTGGGTGCTAACACATCTTAATGTATCTATTCATTAATCCCATCCAGTTTATAACTAATTAATATCATGATAAAGTTGTCATCCTCAACAATCATGGTATGTGCTTGAATACAGACAATATATTACATGCAATTTGGACACAAAATGAGTATGTATGTATGTATGTATGCAAGTTTTGAACTAAAACACCAAAAATATATCCAGTTTTATAACAATGCATAATGTATGTTTCATTTTCAAATATGCTTGCTGGTAATATTTGAGCACACATTTTGGCTGAACATTTTCAGAATATAGAAGTCAGCAGATTTCAAATCTCTGCCAAAGACACTGAAGATTTCAAGTTTCACAACCTCCCTCAACAAACAACTTTTTTCTTAAAACCCATTTTCATACCTATCGGACCCTGATCCTACACTATATATTGATTAACAGGTCAGGATATGTGCCTGGTGATGCAAAGAACCTAAAACAGAACTTGGTCCAAAGGAACCAGAGACATAAAATTTGTGTTGTCTTGTTTTTGAAGTCTGAAAAATTGTATCCATACATGCCCACAAAGAACATCCGTAAATGCTGCAAACGCTATCACAAAACTACATGGCAGTGCACATGGACAATTTCTAAAACACCACATGGCAGCGCAGCCCTCCCTCAGAAAAATGCTCCTCAAATCTTCATACAACGTGTCCACCTGAATCCCTTCAATATTCCCCTTCCCTGCTTCGGGTCATGCTAGTTACATAAATTCTGCAATTTACTTGTAAGGATTTGTAATGAAACAAAACATGTTTAAAATTTTGAATATTTTATGTATTTTTTAATATCCAGAGAATTGTTTTACCAAATGGGTGAGTTGACTTTCATTTTGAAGTTTCCCAATTTTGCAACTTTTGAGATAGGAAAGGCACATCTCAATCATCCCGAAGACTTAGCATCACCATTTGTATAAACCAAGAACAGAGCAGATATCACCACTGACCCTCCAAGGTGCGAAGCAAGGATAGGATTTCATCATAACATCACATCCACGCCCTTTCTTACACAAAACACTCCTACTTTAATATCAAATTTCATGGTCATTTCAGAACTGAACAATTTGCTTTGTAATGTAAAATGTCAGCCGTGGACAGCACACAAATTGGAAACTTTGATCCATTCACTCCTGGTGGAGTAAAAGAGTATCAAATTGCATCGGATGCCAAATAAATTGATGTCAATACATATTTTTCCCTGTTTCAAAATCCACAGTTGGGGACTCACTTGACATTATAGGACAAAGGCACAGGCAGGCACAGCAATCATGAGCAGGGGCATCAAATTGGCATAGCCTACCCTTTCTATCACACATAATGAAATGGTGGTTTGAACACTAAAGTAAGGAAGCCCACCCCATAATGGCTGTGTATGCAAAAGAAAATATATATTACATAATAGAAAATACATCTTGCCCTCTTTCGCACAGAGCTGCTAATATACTGCTTCCTTTGGGATGAGTGAAAAGTGAAGTCAAGATGCCCGGAAATTTTGAACTTTAAACTGTAATAACTGCAATTTCCTTTCTACATGTTTTATTTCTACTAGGAGACCATTTAAGTGGTTGGCCTTCAACTCTGCTGCATGCTCATAGGGCTTGCTGATAAGGTCCACCTGATGTTCTGCATCCCTCATGGCCTGCTCCAAATCTTCTTGCATTGCTTCCTCTAGTTGTCTTGCAAATGAGTTTGCTGTTCGTTGGACCTTTTTTTTTACCTCTAACCGGCGCTGAGGTAATTTCCATACTCCATAGAAACTGTAGAGCACACACGCAAAGATGGGTGAACTGGCAGAATTGAAATTATATTAATGTCCATGAAGAAAAGAATCAGAATCAAACCTTTGCATACAAATATTGTCGTTTGGAAAGATTCCAGCAAAAACTGCATGCTTCTCAAGAATTTTATGCTTAAATAGAACTTAGAACATTGAAAAGACCATTGCCTATGATGAATCAAAAGAACATTTCAGTAAAAATAAATGATGCTAAGCATTTACCCTCACACAGAAATTGCATTGTCTGGTTTCAATTTTGTGGCAATAAGTTGAAATAAGAGACACATCTGCCAAACTAATGTTATATTTAAGAACAATGTTAGTCTGGAAAATGGAAGCACCAACACAAAAAGGGATTCCTCAGGTCACATGAAATATGAAAAATCATTGTAATGAACAATGTGCTAATAATTATAGGATCAGACTTTGATTCTTCCTAAAAATGCTATGATACATGAAATAGTGCATTTTGTTGGATACAATTGATAAGGTTGACTGTACAAACAAACAAACACTGCATCCTCATACTTGCATGCTACAGAGAATGTGGAAAGGATAACAGAAATTCAATGGTACAATATCAAGATGATGTCTGCAAAGGGAAATTAAAACATCCACAGAAACTTCAGTCACAAAAAGAACAACTGATCCCATTCACAGGTAACAAAAGCGGCCTGTACAGCATGTTCGCCCACTGGAGAACAATACATATCACCTTTACTATAGCTCAATCTCTGTCAAGAGCCTAGTCATATCTATTTGAAATTATTTATGCCAACCAAAATATACAGCCAAAAGACAGTAATCTAAACAGAGATAGAGAAACAAGTGACAATACAACAGTATAAATTTAGAATATTCTAAATAAAAAGACAAATCTATGAATTTTAAAAAAAGAAAAGAAAATAATTTCATTCTGTAAAGTCCAGACTCCACCCACTACAAGTTCCCTTGACTACTCTGACTGGCATGTTACTATTTTAATGATACAACTGTCATTTACCCTGTCAGGACTCAACATGACACCTGTTACCCTCCAAGTTGCACTAGGATGGACTTGCAGTTGAGCCACCAATGTTGAAAAAATTACTTGTTCAAATTCAGAGTTCAGAAGTCCAGCCAGCCATTACGGCCCTTTTTCTTCTTCTTCTTCATCACACATTTTCCATACCCCCATGGGGGAATTGTAATAAGATGATCTAGCATGATGAACTTTGTAAAAGGCTTAGCTCCCTAAGACTTGATCATGAGTGCATACTCTAGAGTGCTTTTTTTCGCTTGTTAATTATATCTTGCTGCTTTCTAAGCGAGTTATAATTTCTAGGTTTTTTCACTCACTACCTCCAAAGATGGAGTGTGTATTGTGTTAATATTATGGTAGCTGCGGGAGGTATTTACTTCCACGTGTGAACCTCACGAGAATAGAAGATTCTGGAAAGCAAGAGAAAACCCTAATGAGTTGGCTAATAACCTTAGAAGTCTTGTCGGCTCAAGAAGATAATTTATATTAGGTTATTAGCCTCCAAGAGAAGAAGTTGGCCAGAAATAATAATAATATACTGAACAGACACATATCCAGAAGGAGAAGTCGGCCCCAGCAAATCTGACAGAACCAGTATAAATACAGGGCGCCAGTTCTCATTTGACAACATCTCAAAATTGCAGTTCCCAGTTTGGTGCGCACGTGTGGAGGAGAGTTGCAGGTGCAACTGCAGCAGCAACAAGTTTTCAGTATTGGCTTGACTATCTCTTGGCTAGGGTTTGGACTATCTGATCAGTCTTTTGTGATGCGCTATCCTTGGGGGAAGGTGCACTACTCTTTGATTGGCTATCTAGCCTAGGGTTTGCTTCCGGAGAAATTCTCAGTCAAGGTTAAGGTGCTCGGAGGGTGGCTTCGGCCTATGGTTGGGTGACGAGGGTATCGTCAATGGTAAAACGAGCACACCATCTTCTATATTCTAA
>ML783619.1:301903-331622 GCA_009831015.1 Picea engelmannii | reverse complement strand
GCCTAAAGCCGACATAAATAAAATAACATTACTAATCTAAATTACAACTAATGGCCTAAAGCCGACATAAATAAAATAACATTACTAATCTAATATGCCCCAATTAAGTGGTAATGAGCCAATATTAGGGCTTAACAATAAATCTGTGATTCATTAACTGAAACCAAGTAATTGCTGTATTTAAAAAATAAAAAATAATGAAAGAGAACAGATATGGATAGCATATTAATCAAATCATATCATCCTGCAATAGACTATGATAGCTAAAGTAGTCTATAATCAACTGCAAACTAATATGCATAAACTTGAAACAAAAGATTGATATTATGAAAGCGAAAGTTGTAGCTATAACATCAACTCTCGTCTCAGTTTGTATTAGAAATCCATAGCCTGGTTCTCCCACAAGTGAGGATGCTCCTTATTATAAAAAATAATAAGTATTTAAAGACCTTATACAAGGTAAAACATCCCTGTAGAAGTTATCAAAACTGTTTACAGAAAATATGGGACGTATCCCAAGTCTGACTAAACTAGGAACCTAAAATAAAACTAAAACACACAAATATCTCCTAGACTGTCTAGCATGCCCAATGCAATTCGGATGTACCTGAAAAGGGTTAAAAATGGACAAGTTAGAAGGGTATTTTATTAATAAAATGATAAAAAATCTAATTCTATAGACTAGCTACAGAATCTTCGAATTCTGTAGCTGGTCTAAATCAGAAACAGAATCAACATAAAAATCAATTCAAATATTTTAAAGAATTAAATTCAACTATTAACAAGTATCTAATAGCTATTTGAAATACAAATGAATCATTCAAATTGAAATCATTATACTAGTTTGAGATCAAAACACGACTAAGATCAATCAAACGACTTCAGAAATGCATATACTCTGTTTCGTTGTTGTCACAAAATCGGGTAAACAAAATCGTAATGAACAGTAATGAAATCGTTTTCATTTCAAACTGGAATCGATACAGTTAAACGAATCGATTGCCTTATCCATCAAAAGGAAACATGACCGAATCTATTTGAAAATAACAGGATCATTTTCAGATTTGATACAACTATATTAACATAAACAAACGATCCATCAAATCAAAACTGGTGTGTCAATTACTACAAACGAAATGATAATGGAATTAATCGATTGATAACAAGATCTGTAGGATTTGTTCAATCATTTGTTATTGCTATTTGGGACAAACAAATCGATTGACATTGAACGAAATCGTTCATTTCAAAACAAATTATAACCGAATTTTCTCATACAAGTTCGACAGAGATAAGATATGTCGATCAATTCATTTTGCAAATTA
The DNA here is from genome assembly GCA_009831015.1 of Picea engelmannii. Taxonomy (NCBI): domain Eukaryota; kingdom Viridiplantae; phylum Streptophyta; class Pinopsida; order Pinales; family Pinaceae; genus Picea; species Picea engelmannii. The sequence continues at coordinate 330,297 of ML783619.1, read as the reverse complement.
AAATCAAACAGAGCAGCAACTATGATATGAATCCAACTCATAAAACCAATCGTACTAACTGAAAATACACAGCAATCCAATGAATACAAGAGCGAATCGAACAATTGGAGTTTAACATAGTCGTTGTGAATCAAAACCGCTCCATGATTCAGGCATAGATATCTTTTGTACCGGCTTAAATGAGAATATTGTTTTCATACGAAACAGATTCGTTCTTTCCAAATCAGAGTCAATCAGAGTTGTATTCCTAATTTAGAAGATCACATCACGTCAATTCAAACTCATGAAGTTGTTCCAAAATCACAGCATACAAACTAACCATAACGAACTCATACCAAATCAAAACATGATCGTGCTCTAAATTTAGCATGAAAACCTCATGTTCAGATTAGATACAAACAAATCCAATTGAAAGCAAACCATTGATTTCGTTAACTCAATAGGCAAATGAATCAAATCCGATGAAAACCTTTCAGTGGCTAAACTGGGCATGAGCAAATCGTGTATCCAAATCAAAACTTCATTTATTTTTAGCAAAGCGACAACAATGTACAGGATGAACAACATTATGACAGAGCCATTTCAAATAATAGACAGAGCTATTTGAAAACCAAACTCACATCATTATATTAATCCAAAGAATTCACAAAACAAAATTGATACCTAAATTCATACCTGGATGACGAGCAGACGGCTTGATCATGACATTTTGGAATTGACGACGGTTGTAGCCGATTCGACATTCCTAAAAATGATGGAACCAGTGGTTTTCTGCTTCCTATCATTTGCTTGAAGCTTGTCTCTTTGGCTGGCCAATACTGCAACTTGGTTTTCCAATGATTGGATCTTTGACTGTAATAAGGGGATGTCTATATAGTATCGTTCCAACCACACATCACATTGGTCACATGACGATTGTCTGGGCTTTGAAAAAGTAGGTGAGGGTTTGGTTAAATTGCCGAGGGTTTCGTTAGGTAGTTTGATCCCAGGGTAGCTAGGGTTGTTCCTTAGGAAAGGGGGGAGATTAGAAACAAAGTCATAGGGTGGTTCAGAGCATAGAACCTATGAGTAAGGGTACTCGCTAGCTAGGAAACGTTTTATGTCAGAGTCTGAATCCTCACTAAGGACTATGGGCTTCTGCTCAGCACTAGGTCTAGGTTTATTTCTAGCCAGTCTCGAGATAATCCGAGCATTCTTTTTTCCTTTGCCATCAATAGTAGGGTTTCCCTTGACCTTTTTGCTCACAGGATTTTTTATAGCCTCAGCCTTCTCAGTCATAACGTCAGGTAAGTCAATATCAGGGTCGACCGAGGGTTTAGGAGAGGGCATTAAGACATGGAAGGGTACGGGTGGCCCGACCTTAGTTTCATTAACTACAGTCTTGTCAATTTGGACAGGCTCTGTATCATCAAAACCATTTCGAGAGATAAAAGATCGCCAACTATCACCATGGAGATTTAAGTGATGAACAATGATGAGTCTGATTAGGCCATGGTGGAACAGGCTACTATCGGCCTTTTCTCTTTTAAACCTTTTCGACATTTTATAGAGGCTACGCTGGAAGTAAAAAGGCATACTCAATGGGTAACCCATAAAATTCATTAACAAACAAAGGTGGTAGAGAAAAATGAGTCCATATCGACCCTCACAGGTCACGAATTGTTTAACCACCATCAAAAGATCATTCCATCTTGGTTTAATCATGGAAATCGGCATACCTCTGTCACAGGATGTGACCTTTCGTGAGACGAACAGTAGTGGCCATGGCACCTCCTCCACTTTAGAATTTTTAAACCAACGCTGGCCCATGGCTGCTAACCCGGTGGCAGAGCTAATGAACTCTTCATTGATTTCCAACTAAATGTCACCCACCTTGGCCCTACAGCCATCAAAAGTCAGGGCGAACTGTTGTGCAACAAATAGATTAAAACCCTCGAATCGTTGTACAAAGGTGAGCCAACCGCTATCCTCTAAGTCTTTCCGGGCATTGTCGAACAATAGCAAGGCTTGGCTACCGTTCGACTCAATTCACACCATCGGTGCCATGGAGCTGAGCACACGGTGAACGATCCAGGGTTTGAATCATAGCATACACAGGAGTAGAGTGCACGAAGGGTTACCCGAGCTAACAAAGGTGAAACAGGGATAAGGGATAGGCATTAATGACATCGTGCGAAGGTGGTGGAGCTATTTGTTGGCCATGCATAATAGTTATTGCCAAGGTACAATCGCCAACACTTTCAACTATACAAGTCATAACGCATATGTGTTATAACTATGCCATTTCAACCAATCAAATCATTTGGTAAGTGGATAAACCATGCGCACAATCAATAGTTATGCCATAGTTTTAAAACCAAACATACAAATCGAAACCAATACCAATGTTTTGACTATGTGACATGCGTTGTAACAATTCATACCAAGAGTTTAACCAACGTGCCAAGAGTTTAAACCATCACATCAATGTATTTTATGAAACCAATGGTCAAGTAGATCAAATCAAAGAACATATAGATCCAATTGCCAATGCATCACAAACTCAATAAGACAAAGTCACACAATCAATCCAAGAATGTCCAATGAGTACAGATCAAAAAGTTTTGCCAACTGCATAATGATAAGTGAAATGTAAGCGAAATGAGCATATTGACAAGAATGATAATGAAAATTCAATAATGATTCTAATGTGACTTCTAAAGATCAAGTTTTCACGCTTACAGTCGTGAAAACAAAAAAAAAACGAAGGTAAATGCGCAAATGTCGCCAAAAAATAAAAATGTCGTTTATTTGAGAATTGTGACAAAAAATTAATGTTTGCAAAACATTGGTGTAGGCAGCTTATAAAACAGTAGAAAAATGTGAATTGGCTGCCAACAAAACCTTCCTTAACTTTAACAACAAGAGATTAGCATTTTCATCAAAATTTACTTTAGTCTCACATGACTAGTTTTGGATTAGTCAGCAACCCTAACTTGAAATAATCATAACTATGTACCTATAATCAATAAAGATATAAAAATGGTATAGAATTTTCTTCAATGTATTTTATGCAATTCCTCCAAACTTCACTACTTGGAAGCTCTCAGAAAAGGAGTTATAGAAAAAATGACATACCTTGTTGAATTCTGGCTTATTCTAGAGAGCAAACTTGTAGAGAGTGCCCCGCATGGAATATTTGTTGTATGGATCTGAAATTTGTACACAAAATACTAAAGACTGTAATATAACCAATAAATTTGGTCTTAGCGAATTTTGATCTGTCATGAAGAAGTTATGACGTTTTTACCTGAAACACTTGTTTTAGACTAGTTTAAGGACTAGCCACAAATCATATTTTCCACGGTGTGTAATTCAAAAAATAAAACGCCCCACAAGATGAAATTTGCATCACATCTACTTGGAAATGTTTCCTCAATGGCCTCCCAATTTAATGGTCTAAATCATTCTAGAAAAAAAGTTATTGAAAAAATGGTGAGATGATTTGTAAATAACATACCCTAGAAAGCATCATCAAAAGAATTTATCCTCCCTTGAATTTCAACCTTCTTTACTTCACCTTCCCTTTGAAAATTTGTCTTAGATATCCTTTGTTTACCTTAGTCACTTGTAGATATTCAATATGCTCAAGTCTTATTAAAATGAGAGAGCCTTGCCTCTTATTTATACTTTCATGTAGCTTCCTCAAGGGGTTACCTTTTAACCATCTTTCCTTATTTTAGGGTTAACCGACTTCTAATCACTTGTCAACTTAGTAATTTCTCCATTAATTTATTATTTAAATAATTTCTTTTGTATTCACTTTGAGTTATAGTACACTCATCACTTCACTTTATTATTTACGTTCTAAAATCTCTTAAATCACTTTGACTACTTTGACCTTTTGGGGCTTCAAGATGACTCATGAGGGTTCTCCAACTTCACATGGCCATAAATCTATAATCATGAGGAGTTATGTGATGTTCCACATACCACCGGAAATGGCATGAAATGTACAATCCATATAGAATAGTATTACCTTCAAATATATCAAAACTCATACCATTATCCATCAAACAAACTTGGGTCCATTACCCAAACCATTGTGCTACCATAATTCGCTACTAGACTTTCTTCAAGGGTTGACATCAATGAAAACCAACCCAATTAATCAACACTTTAGAGGTCTTAAGAAATTTTGGTTGCATATAAATTTATTTTCTAATAAGTCCAAGAAGAAGGAGGCACTACTGCCTATAAAATCCTACACTCTAGTTAGCTTATCTTCTCAAATCTTGGATTTTAGAAAGACTTAAGATACCACTCTTCCTAAGTTCATCCTTTACTTAGATCAACAATATCATGGTTTTTTTTCCTCCAAGTAAATGTTGCCACCTCTTGACTCCATCACCCCATAGAGGCACTAGTCTTCACTTCTTCCTTCTTGAGAGGTCAACCTACATTCAAACTTCATTTGCTATCCTACTAACCTGACTAATTTGCTAACTTAGTTTAGGAATACCAACAGTTAACTTGTTGATGTTACAATGATTGTTACAACCTTTGTTGTGTAACCTACCTAGCCCCACTAACTAATTGAACTAACCCAGAATTTGCATAAGATTATACACCATCATCTTAAGGTTATGAACTATTTCTTGTCGTTATTCTAAGAACATTTCTAAAGTTGTTGTTGTTGTTATCACTGTTGTTACAGTCAATTTTTGAAACCCTAATCAACCTATATTAACAAGAGAACTGCCCAGAAAATTGTACTAGGCAAGTCACCATCATTGAATGCTAAAAGTATCTACTAAATTTCCTTTAACAATGTACTTTTATGAAGTTGTATACAACCATCTTGAAGCAACAAATTTTCTGCATAATATACATTAAATTCTAGCTAAACACTTCTAAATTTTCTTGTGACATTTGATTATCATTTTGCCTAGTAAATGTTGTCTTTTCATTTTCTTTTCAAGCAATTTTGAGGTATATTTCTTGCAGCTTCTACAAAATCATTCTTGTTGTTGTAAAATTTCATTTCACTACAATTTTATATCAGCTAGCATACATTTCAATGGTTTATTGTCTTATTGAATAACTAACATCATTTTGTACTTGAAAGTGCCATATTTTTTTCTTGTTGTCTTGTTCTAGGAAGGTACACTTCATCCATTACATTTGCTTCATATTTTAAGAAATAAACTCAACAAGACCTTTTGAATTGAGTGACCAGTGAGATGGGGGGGAGGGGGTTATCTTTGCATCCTTGATGTAGTTTCACCAACCCTTTAGGTCACTAGGGACATCTCCCTTGGGGTAGTCTTAACATACTCCTAAACAGAAAGGGGTTTCCTATCAAGGTGACAGTGATAGGTCACCCCCTTGTTATTCCAATCTTGTTTCACTTACCTTGGGCTTTGGGAAAGTATAGATTGTGCGGTAACAATAACAAAGTAGCAACTGTCTAACTGCTTGTCGATTGTGATTCTGATAAGTTTTTACAATTTCAATTTCAGGTTCTTCAAATATATCTTATTTTATCAACTTCAGTGTTGCATCTATCATTGGATTACCATGTTCAAATGAAAACATGATCACAAAGTTTTGTTGCAAATATTCCCAATTTACAGTTCCTCTGCGCAGTTTCAATTCTATATACCAATTTCTCAATATTCCTTCTAATGTATGGATGAAGTGATGTGGCCATTCCTCTTATGTTACTAGTATCCATTGGGTTATGCATCTGGATATTTCTTCTATGAGTTGTCATATTCCATCATATTTATCCATATATTTATTCTCATGTTTTGCGCCAAATCTGATGTGCAATAATCTTTTGCATTGATACCAATCATGGATCTTCTCTTTGTGATTATCCCATCAACGTGAAGGTGATGATTTCAATGCAATATTTACAACTAATAACCTCTGACTTTCCAAGACTTCTAACTCAAAATTTGTTAAGAATTATCCTAAGTCATTGTGACCATAAAAATTTGGATGTTCTCCTACCTCTGTTCCAATCCATCTTAGTGTGCGTGTTATTCTTTTACATCTTCTGGTAGATATCTCATGTAATCGTTGTTGCCAATTCTCCAGTCCTGTGTTAGAATTTGAAGCACAAGAGAAAATGCTTCTCCAACAAAGCATTCCATCTGTTGTTGGGTTAATGTAATCTTCCTCATGCATGGTAGTTCTATAAAACTAGTTTATCTCTTTTGTGATGAAGTTCTTTGTCATTGGTTCATCATATCTTCCACCTTTTGAAGGGTATAATGGTGTTATGACTCTATATTCTCTTGATTCAAAAATAATTTTCCGAGTCTTCAAGTTGATGATAGATTGATTGTAAAATGCCTAATACAATCCCAATAATGATGGATAAGGTGTAGTATTATCCACTATATCAATTACCTCAAAATATTCCATAGTGCGCACACCATCTAAATCCACTGGTATGACTTTCAATCGACCAATTGGTACCACCCTATGTTGGTTTTCTAATTTTAGTTGAATATGTGAATAGCCCAGTGTAGGTTCTATTGGAAATACTAAGAGGGGGGGGGTGAATCGATATTACCCTTTTTCAAAAATTGCAAATTACTTTGTTATTTTATGAATCACCACAATAGATCAATAATGAAATTGTACTGAAATCAATTATATAAATATAATTAACAGGAATTACAATGTTTATATAAATATTAGTGAAGGACACCAATCCTTTTTAGAGAACCAACTCTAGGAGACACAAATTCCCTTCTTTAGGGCACTAACCCTAGGAAGCACCAACTCCCTTGTGTTTTAGGGAGCCAACCCTAGGAAGCACCAACTCCCTTGTCTTTAGGGCACAAACCCTAGGAAAGAACCAACTCCCTTAACATTATGGCACCAACCCTAGGAAGCACCAACTCCCTTAACTTTAGGGCACCAACCCTAGGAAGCACCAACTCCCTTAAATTTAGGGCATCAACCCTAGTAAGAACCAACTCCCTTAATTAGTAAAGGATATGAATCCTTCCTTGGTCCTCCCTTCCACCCTCACTATGTTAGTATCATCAATTCCTCTTCTTGGAATCTGCTTTTATTTTGATCTTCTCATCTGGACTATAGAGACACCTCTTCTTCATCGTTATTTCTTTATTATATTGTCTTCCAACTGCTATGAGCATTGAAGCATTGTGTCCCTTTGTTTGGACCATTTCATCTCTTAATTTAAGTTAACAATAATAACGTTTATTTTTCTTCCATTATTATTCATACATTATCGTGAAAGATTTTTTATTTAGTGAGAGGGATTTTCATAAATCGATCACAAAAATGGATTGATTTCATTTTAACTCGATCCCATACTTATTTATTTCATTCTCAAATTAATTTGATTAGATCTTATATTTTTAATGCATTGCAAGTATTGGATTACTTAATATAAATCAGGACAATGTCTGGATCCTTATATGGTTCAACATTCCTTCTTGACTGAGATCAAATTCTTATTTTGTGTGTTAAACTTCCCATAGAAAGAATTGAGGACCTCTATTCCATACGACCACAGGCGGTGGCTAAGTGCTAACCCAAATGAGTGCTTAATCACTTATCATGATTGACGATCGTGTTTTCTTTGCATGTTGATATGGACAGTTCTCGTTCACTTCGAAATTTCGGCCTTTGACGCTTCAGGACTCTGCCCTTTGCAGTTTTTTAATTATTCCAGAGAAAATTCCACCGAAATTCTTATCAACACTTCTCTGGTTGATAACCTTCACATATCCAAGATCTAGGACTGTGGGCTTAGGCACAAAGGAGCTCTCGCTCTTCAAGTATTCGACTATTCATGACTTTGATACTTCGGGATACTCAAATTGTGAAGTAGTTCAATCCCTCCGAAGGTTTACCTAATGAAAAATCCATAACATGATGATGACTACTTGTTGTTGGTTAAAATATCATTCTTACTCTATCCTTCCACTATGCCTGATATAATATTCCTGAGAGAACCTGAAGGATCTTAGATCAACGACCAACATCACTTTGCGACTTCTCCCTTCGGTGCTTCAGGTAGTTGCTGGTAGGAGAAACTGCATATCCCCAAAGGACATATTCCCAAAGTGTAGTAGCTTGTTGACGTCACTATTGATGTGGCATTGGCTGAGTGGATGCCACATGTTACCCATATTCATGACTTACATATACCTAAAGTGACAACTAGACCTTGACAATTGTCACCATATGATTGTGCCAGGTGTCCTTGCTGACGTGGATCTCCTAATGTGTCATGTCTTTCTTCTTTGGCTCATTACTCTATATCGGACGGTCTAGATTTCACCTGATTTATTGATCCAAAAACCCTCATTCACTTAGGGACTTCAAGTCTCTGGCCTTCAAATGAACTTACATGTTTTAGAACCCTTTTTTCCAAAGTGGTCAGCACCAAAGTTGACCACCATTGGACCCACCTATCCTCATCCAACGGTCACCATGAATTACCCAGATCGAATGGCCCTCATTTACTTCAAGAATTTGGGGCTTCGGACTTCGGTTGAACTTACATGTTTTAGAACCCTTTTCTTCGAAGTGGTCAACGTTGAAGTTAACAGTCTCATTTCCTTTGTTGTGATATGAAAATTCCAATATTTCACTCCAGATCAATGGTTGATGATAGTTCATGACTTTAGGGCTTCGACCTTCATGTAAACATACCTTTTTTGGCTTCTTTTCACTGGAGTGTTTATCATTGGAGTTGACCGTCTCTTTTCTTTACTATTATCTAATGGTTCCAATGTTTTCACTCTAGATCAATGGTTGATGGTAGTTCGTTAAATATGAGACTCCAGTATATTGTGGCTTACATTTTTCTTCCACAAAACTCTATCGGATGGCTGAAAATTCATCCAAAGTCCCTCCTTGATCTAATGGTTGGCGGGATTTCATGACTTCATGAGTTCGTGCCTCTACCCTATCTCCAATGTTCGATGAAGTGGCGAAGTTTCTATGTCCCAAAACTTATTCTATCCTTCTAGTTGGCTTTATCTAACGATCATGATATATCCAAAACTAATATAACGATTGATATCTCACTTGAATTTCCTCCATGGAATCTGATGTCTCTACATTATAGATCGAATTTGATCTAACGATTGGGAAACCATCTGAAGCTCCTACTTCAGATCTATCGGTTGAGATCCAATTCATCCCAACCTTTGACTTCCCCTCGATATGACGGTCCTGAATTGTCCTGAAAACTACATCAGCGAACATGATTCCTCCTTGATTCAATGGTTGTGATTATTCCCAAAATTCAAAAGGGAATAGTCATGATTACTCCACAATCCTTTGCATAGATTTCCTTAATTGAAAAACCTTGTTTCGGCTTCACTCAATGGCTCCTTCTCTCCTGATATTTTCTGCATTAATGAACCTTAGAGATGATCTGGTAATATGAGGGAATCCTTTGTTCCTCACGCTATGTTTTCTGCATAACCTACTACATTATCTCTCTTGAGATTCAGTTTCTCACAAACATATTTTATCTTCTTGATAATGAAAATACCATAATACCATGTCCGATATTGATCATTTTGGTCCTCTTTGACATCAATGCCAACACCATAACATATCACGAAATTGATCATTTTGGCCCTCTTTGACATCAATGCCAACACCATAACATATCAAGAAATTGATCATTTTGGCCCTCTTTGACATCAATGCCAACACCATAACATCATGTCMAACATTCTCCCCRTTTGKMATTGATGGAAACTCAATAAAATTCCTTTTCCAATCTTAACTRGATTTTATTGATCATTCTCCCCCTTTGACAACAATAACAAAACAAGATGKTTCCTTTTAGGGTGATACTCCCCTTGAAGTGATGCCCACCCTGTATATGAATCTCTCCCCCTAGAATCATGATGCTACATACAATCATGGGAAGAATAATAACTCCCCCTTTCTTCTCATAACATATCTTCTTCAAAAACCATTTCACATAAATTCACTAAGAGAATACATAATCGGAATTGTTCCTGAGAAGATGAAGACATGCAACAAACCATGTCAGATCCTGTAGTGAGATATACCATCAAACTAGGATTATTTCAATGATGCTAGTTATCTATTCATTCATTTGTAATCCAAAAGCCTCTTCATTTTTCTATGCTTCAAATATCATAGGGGTATCAACAGGAACAATTTTAAGTCTTACCTAATTTCTCCTTCCTTTCTTTGTTTATAATTTTTGAGGAGGAGTTTCAGTAGATCATTAAAATAGCATTGGAAAACTTTTGAGATCATCATCACTCAATTCTTCTCGTTGGCCTACTATTGAATATTCATCATCGTCATCATCACTATTTTGTGTAACAAAAACTTCTTCATTTTCTTCTTTAGAATTTTATTTTTGTATTTTGATTTCATTGGCTAGTGGACTATCGATTTGCAGGACATCATCAAGAACTACAATTGTGTCATATTATTCTTTAGCAAATCTCCTTTCTTGAGCTTAATTTGATTTTATATGCAAAACTTTTATTTTTATATTCTTTATTAGAAGTTTTACCCACCATTCTCCTACTATTAACTTTATCAATTTCAGGTGCAATATATTCATCTTCTTTTTTGGTTTGTACTTCAAATTTGCTTTTCCATATCTTCTTATTTTGTTTGTTAGGGTTTCCTATCTTCAAGCATTGGATTGGTAATATACATTCTCTTGGTTTATGGCCATAGTTGTTGCATTTTTGGCATTCAATATTGGATTTTTTTCAAAGGAGAAAATGAGTTATAGTTTCTCTTCATTGTATTGCGCTTATTGTTCTTATATCTTTGGAAATTTCTAGGATTATATTGTCAATAAGCTTTGCAGTGTACTGTGTTATGCCCAAAATTATTGCAAGAGTAACAATATCCAATAAATAGATATTTGTTAGGGGGATTCCTTCTGGTGATTGTATTTTTCTTCTCATCTTTTACTCCAGTGGGGAGTGTTGATTTTTGTTTATGTGGAACAGGTTTCAATTGTATCATCTTTGCCTTATTATCTTCTCTTCTTAAGGATATTTTTAGAGCATCTACGTAATTGATTGGCCTTTTGGATGATCCTTGTGATGTAGTGGTTGAGTATTGGGTGTATCCCAAACCAGTCTTATTGTTTGGTGGCCTCTGGCTACTTAGAATTTCATCCAATATTTTTGAACTATTTTCAAATTTTGATCTCTTCTTTTCTTTTTCAAATTCACCTTTTAGAAACTCAATCTCAACCTCTAGCATCTTACATACTTGTTCTCTATCATTGAGTTTTTTTTAAATGAATTCTTGAGTTTTTTTAAAATGAATTCTTCAATTATTTTATCATCCAAGAGTTGGGACTTCAAATCACTGATGATATTCTATGAATCTTTGATGGTTATTGATGCATCTATTTCTCTTGATTGATTTGATTATTCAAATTCTTGAAGTTGTGCCCTAATTATTTTGTACTTCTTTTTATAATTTCTTAGTTCCTACAGAGCACTAATCGGTTCTTCTTCTATATTCACTTCACCTTCACTTTCAAAGTTTTCTTCTTTATATATATTATTATTTTGAGTGTTCACTCCCATAAATAGTAGCTCTGAATCTTCATCTTCACTCATCTCTGAAGAGTTGATGCCTTCTTTAGAGTAGAAGTTTTTCTTTTTCTTATAAAATTTCTTCTTGTATTGATATTTCTAGTTGTGGTATTCTTCATCATCATTATCCTCCTTCTTGGGATAGGGAAATTTGTTAGAAAAGTGTCTGATCCTGCCACAGTTGAAACATTGGAAGGGTAACTTTACTTTAAATTTTCCATATCCTTTCTGGAGTTTCTTTATAAAGTTGGCATCTTCTACATCTGATATGTCTGAATGATCTTCATTAGACATGTGTTCATGTTTCTTCTTTTCTTTAGATGCCTTAAATGTTGTTTCTTCTTTTGATGGTTTTTCATTCCTTGATCTCATCTCATATGCTGTAAAAATTCCATGAAGTTGATCTACTGTGAGTTTGTCAAGTTCTGGTCTATCTTCAATTGTGGAAATCTTGGAATCATATCTCATAGGTAATGATATTATTATATTTTGTACAATAGGTTTATTGGTAAGTTCTTCTCCTACTGCTCTGATTGAATTAACTACCTCATCTACCCTATGAAAGTTTTCAACAATGTTCTCTTCTTCTTTCATTTTCAAGTTTTCATATAGGTTTGTAGTTTGGATTCCTTGAATTTTCTATATCCTTCATATAGAACCTCCAATTTTTCCCAGATTTCCTTAGATGACTTAGAATGCATAACCTTCACACATATAGAATTTATCAGTCCCCCTATAATGGTATTAACTTCTCTTGAATTGTCATTGCATATTTTCTTTCCTACAGTATCTATGGGTGGATTGGTTGGTGTAGTGTAACCATATACAACATATTTCCAGATATAAAAACCAAGAGCCAGCATGAATATTTTCATTCTTATTTTCCAGAGAGCATAACCGCCTCCATTAAACAATGGTGCTTTGTTGGAAGACATTCCCTCTTGCTGATCCATTTCTTTCAGGATCTACCTTCCAGTTATTAGACTTTGTTGAAGGCACTTGCTATGATACCAATTATTGGAAATACTTAGAGGGGGGTGAATCAGTATTAGCCTTTATCAACAATTATCAATTACTTTGTTATTTTATGAATCGCCACAATAGATCAACAATGAAATTATAATGAAATCAATTATATAAATATAATTAACAGGAATTACAATGTTTATATAAATATTAGTGAAGGACACAAATCCTTTTTAGAGCACCAACTCTAGGAGACACAAATCCCCTTCTTCAAGGCACCAACCCTAGGAAGCACCAACTCCCTTGTCTTTTAGGGAACCAACCCTAGGAAGCACCAAGTCCCTTGTATTTAGGGCACGAACCCTAGGAAGAACAAACTCCCTTAACTTTAGGGAACTAACCCTAGGAAGCACCAACTCCCTTAACTTTAGGAAACAAACCCTAGGAAGCACCAACTCCCTTAAATTTAGAGCATAAACCCTAGGAAGCACCAACCCCCTTAATTAGTAAAGGTTATGAATCCTTCCTTTCTCCTCCCTTCCACCCTCACTGTGTTAGTATCATTTGTTCATCTTCTTTGACTCTTCTTCTATTTCGATCTTCTGATCTGGACTACATAGACACCTCTTCTTCACCATTCTTTCTTGCTTATATAGTCTTCCAACTGGTGTGAGAGTTGAATAATTATGTCCCTTTGTTTGGACCATTGCACCTCTTCATTTAAGTTAACAATAATAACATTTTTTTTTCTTCCATTATTATTCATACATTATCGTGAAAGATGTTTTATTTAGTGAGAGGGATTTTCATAAATCGATCATAGAAATTGATCAATTTCATTTTAACTTGATCACATACTTATTTATTTCATTTTCAAATTACGTTTATCAGATCTTAGTTTTTTAATGTATTGCAAGTATTGGATTACTTAAGATAAATCAGGATAAAGTATGGATACTTATCTAGTTAAACGTTCCTTCTTGATCGAGATCAAATTCTTATTCTATGTGTTAAATTTTGCACAAAAACACTTCAGAACCTCTATTCCATACAAACACAGGCGGTGGATAAGTGCTAATCCAAACAAGTTCTTAATCACTTATCACGATGGACGATCATGTTTTATTTGTACGTTGAGATGGATGGTTCTCTTTCACTTTGGAATTTTTTCCTTCGACGCTTTGGGACTCTGCCCTTTGTAGTTTTTTAATTATTATTGAGAAAACTCCTCCAGATTTCTTATTATCACTTCCCTTCTTAATAACCTTCACATGTCCAGTAGCTAGGACCATGGGATTAGGCACAAAGGATATCTTTCTCTTCGGGTATTTAACTATTTGTCACTCCGGAACTTCAGGCTACTCGAATTATGAAGTAGTTCAATCCCTCCGAAGGTTTACCTATCGAATAATTCATAACACATTGATGACATATTGTTGTCAGTTAACATCTCATGCTTACTCTATCCTTCCACTACACTTGATCTAACGGTCATGAGAGAAACTGAAGGATCTTACATCAATGACCAAAATTAGTTCAGGACTTCACCCTTCGATGCTTCAAGTATTTTCTAGTAGGAGAAACTGGATATCCCCAAAGGACATATTCCTAGGGTGACGTAGCTTGTTGATGTCATTGTTGATGTGGAACTAACTGAGTGGCTTCCACGTGTCACCTAGATTCATGAATTACGTATACCTAAAGTGCCAAATGGACCTTGAAACTTGTGACCATCTAATTGCATCATGTGTCCTTGTTGACGTGGTCTTGCTAACATGGATCTCCTAACGTGTCATATTTTTTTCTTCTTTGGATCATTACTCTATATCGGACAGTCTAGTTTTCACCTGAGTTCTTGATCCAATGACCCTCATTCACTTCAGGACTTTGGGGATCCGACCTTTGGGTGAAATTACATGTTTTATACCCATTTTCATTGAAGTGGTCAATGCCAAAGTTGACCACCATTGGACTAATCTATCCTCATCAAATGGTCACCATGCATTACCCAGATCTTATGGATCTAATTTACTTTGGGAATTCAGGGATCCAACCTTCAGTTGAACTTACATGTTTTAAACCCCTTTTCTCTGAAGCGGTCAACGTCGGAGTTGACCATCTCCTTTCCTTTGATTTAATATGATAGTTCCAATATTTCACTCCAGATCAACTATTGATGACAGTTTGTGACTTCGGGGCTTGGACATTGAGGTAAAATTACTTGTTCTTGGCTTCTTTTCACGAGAGTGGTCAGCACCAAAGTTGACCATCTCTTTCCTCTACTATGATCTGATGGTTCCAATGTTTTCACTTGAGATCAATGGTTGACGATAGTTCGTTAAATCCAAGACTCTGTGATATTTTGTCTTACACTGTTCTTCCTCTAAATTCTATTGGATGGTCAAAAATTCATCTGAAGTCCCTCCTTGATCTAACGGCTGGTGAGATTTCCTAACTTCTCTAGTTCGTGCCTCTTCCTTATCTCCAATTTTCATTGAAGTGGCAAAGTTTCGATGTCCCAAAACTTACACTATCCTTCCACTTCGATTTATCTGACGATCAGGATATATCCCGAACTGATCTAACAATTGAGATCTCACTTGAATTTCCTTCACAAAATATGATGTCTCTACATTCCATATCGAATCTTGATCCAATGACTAGGAAGCCATCTGAAGATCTTGTTTCAGATCTATCAGTTGAGATATAATTCTCCCAACCTCTGACTTCCCCTCAATCTGATGGTCCTGAACTGTCCCAAAAACTACATCAGCGAACAAAACTCCTTCTTGATTCAATGGTTTTGATTACTCCTTAAACTCAAAAGGGAACAATCATGATTACTCCACAATCCTTTGCATAGATTTCCTTAATTGAAAAACTCAGCTTCGGCTTCACTCAGTCACACCTTCTCTCCTGATATTTTCTTCATTGATCTACCTTAGTGATGATCTGGTAATATGAGGGACTCCTCTATTCCTCGCACTATGTTTTTTGTGTAACCTACTACGTTATCTCTCTTGAGATTTAGTATCTCATAGACATATTTGATCTTCTTGATAATGACAATACCATAATACCATGTCTGATATTGATCATTTTGGCCCTCTTTGACATCAATGCCAACACCATAACATCATGTCCAACATTCTCCCCCTTTGTCATTGCTAGAAACACAATAAAATACCTTTTCCAATCTTAACTCGATTTTACTAATCATTCTCCCCCTTTGACAACAATGACAAAAAAAGAAGTTTTATTTTAGGATGATACTCCCCTTGAGGTGATTCCCACCCTGTTTATGAATCTCTCCCCCTGGAATCATGATGTTACAACCAATCATAGGAAGAAGAATAACTCCCCCTTTCTTCTCATAACAGATCTGCTTTAGAAACATTTTCACATAACTTTATTGAGAGTGTTATCTCTCTAAGAGTTCACCTTAGGTTGTATGTAGGGTGAGATTGGTAACATACAAATCTGATTTTTAAAGAGTAGAACTCTCATTGATGGATCAATCTATAGACTGTTAACACTTGCATTCATGAGACAATTAGGAATATATTCTATATTCACATGAACTCAATCAGATACTAAATAGGTTTAAATGAATATGGATAAGTGCTACAAACTGTAAAATCATGCATACATCGGGTATACATGAAGATAAAGCTATAACAATGAAAAGGTACATTTGCAGACTTATATCATTAATGCAAGGAAATATAGGATTCTCTCAATCATTAAATGAAACAAGAACCATGTGTTTCAGTCACCAATGGCACAAATACACAAAAATTAGATATGAATAAGGAAATTCTGATCTATATTCACTGAAGAGTCAAAAATCTAGAAATACAGTCTGATGAGTCTTCAAGTTTTACAAGCCTTCTCAAGTCTTCAAGATTGAATACCTCTCTTAGCTCATTCTAACTCTTCTCTAAGAGGTCCCTCCTTCATTAAATATAAAATAGAATCCAAATAAACTTAGGAGGTCGAATACCATCTCTTTCATTGGATTCTAGGCCTTGGAGATAGGTGGAAACAATCAAAGAGACAAAAATCCAACAAACTACTAATTTTCGGGAAATTGTTGGAAGTCATTAATGAATTGTTTCCAACTCATTGCATGAGGTATTTAATGGAGCTAAACATTAGGTGTAGGTGTCCCTTTACATATAAATTGTCCATGATAAGTCATTCGAATCCTCCTTGACAGGTGGCAACCTCCCAACAAGTTGAATATCCAACAACTATGCAAAACAAATAATTTGTAGCACATTTTGTAGCGCACTGGTGTTTTAATTGTTTCTCTCAAATGCCAAACTCGGCCAGGATGAAATTTGGTCATAAATTCAACAAGGATATCATCTTCCTCCACAAAAAAATTCATAGAAACCCACATTACCATTTTAGATTCATGATCAAATTTGTAATAGTAACTGCTACACGAAATTTCGTAGCGCCCTCTTATAAAACTGCTCTACAGATTCCATAGCGCCTTTTCTATGTCTCGTTAGGTAATTTTGTAGCACCTTGAGCCATTTCGCAACACCAAAGGAAAATAAAGTGGCCACACTCCTTTCCTGAACTTTACATGACAACAAATCATGATAACATGACATGAAACCTTCTTAGTATAGCTCACTTGGGACTTTGGTCATAATGAGAGATTATTTGGAAGAAACCAAACTTTTGTTTTTCTTTTACATCATCACTTATTCTTAACACATAAGACCAAGAAAACATGACACAACTTAAGACTCGAAAAATTTGATAGCAAACTAAAATGGAACATTTCAAGAGCTAACATCTAGCTCCAACTAGGATGGAGACCTCCATGTGAGGTTCCAAGAACCTAGTAGTTTCAGTTTCCTTATCCGTTGGGCTATGGATTCATCTGGCCTATGCAACCAATCCTTTGAAAACATTCAAGATATGATATAATGAGAGCAACTCTACTTATTTATTGAAAACTGAAAAAAATGCTCAAATGTTGATCTTATTCATGCCCACTCCTACTCTAATCAATTGTATTGTTGCAGGCTCAAGTAAAGTCATGTTTCCAATGTAACCTGTAATATCCCCAAGGACAAGCCCCATTTGTATTTATAAATTGTAAACATGTTTTGTAGGTTGGTGAGACAAGTTATAATAATCTAGGAGGCTTATTTGGTGATTAGGCCGGAGATCCTAGGTGTTAAAGGCTAGGAGCCTAATTTTGTATATGTAATTATGCAGATCATTAATATAATATATAAACATAACTGTGTGCCAATCGACCACGAAGAAAGAGTGATTGGGGACTAAGCTTCCACATAATGGGTAAGGGAGAGGGGGATGAAAGGTTGGAAGAGGGGCTAAGATTAAGGGCTTAAGTCCTTGAATAATAATTTATTATTATTCCAAAGTGGTGTGAAAGGTATATTTTTATCCTAAGTTCCTGGAAAAGGGAACACATACTTGATGGAGTGCATGGAGCTTCATGGGCGACATGTGTCTGCCCAGGCACATGAAATTTAACCCAAGAATTGAGCTGTCATGGGGGTTCATCCTTCATTCTTGCATCCATTGTCTGAACCATGTGTGGTGGGCCTCTGATCTCCGCATACCCTCACGTAGCTCTGAAACCAGAAAACCATGATGTTTTCCTGAGAAGCCGACGCATCCTCTGTCTGAACCATTTGAGTTTGTGTTCGACCTCTGTGTTGATTACTTATCACGCACCCTGAAAACTAGTGGCAAACCCATGGATTGAGTCGTATCTCCTATGTGTCCTATGAACCCAATTTATCCACACTGAAAATCTGAGTTTGTGCTTAAATTTTTGGGTTGTGTCTTCTGTGAAGCCCGAGTATCCTGTGTATTATTTGTGTTGTGTGTGTCATGACTGTGCGATGTTGTGGCCACATAGTTCTTGAATGAGTGTGGCTTTCTACCATATGTTCCTTTCTTATCCTTGAAGTTTTCCTCCTTGTGCTGGAATGAAGTTGAAGAAGCAGGTTGTTAGGCCTATGTGCAATACTCTCTCCAAGTGAGAGAGGTGGTTGTGGTTGAAGAAGCAGGTTTTCAGGCCTAGGAGCGACTCTCTCTAGGTGAGAGAGTGCACGGAGGAAATGGGAACTTGTGGAAGGGGTCTTGTAGCTTCCATAGAGCTCAAAGAATTTCAGTTTGGCCTGTTGTTGAAGCCCAAGGAAAGGGAGGTTTAGAAACCGAAGGACTGTCCAATGTGACAGTGAAGGTGTATTCTCCTCAGGTGTGACAGACATGTGGGGAGTGAGAGTTTGTGAGCAGTGGGCATATGTGGCTCATGGGAGATAATCCATCCTCATAAACTGTGTGTCTTCCTATTGACCTTGCCTAAACTAGGATTCCCTTGCCCGGTGGAGCTTAGTCCCAGCTCGGGGGTGACCTACTTTTGAGAGTGATGAGCAGCGTAGTCTATGGTTGGGAGGATCATGGAAGGTCTACATGCAGTTGGTGGTGTTATTCCAGTTGAAAGATAAGTATAATTTATCTGCTTAATTTTATGTTATGCATAATGCTGGAATGTTATCATGTATTCCTTTGCATGTATGAATTGTTGTTAATTTTATTTAAATCTGAATGGTAACAGTAACTCTATGTTAAAATGTGTTAATTTTATTTAATGCATATTATATTTATATGTGAATATTTCGTAGTAGTGGCATTTCCTAGTCTCCGTGGAGGGACGGGGATGCTACAGTTTGGTATCGCATCTAAGTCAGAGCTGACTAGTGACATTTCCTAGGCCTGTTGATGGTTGGGGATGTTACAAAATGGTATCAGAGCTAAGTTAAGGTTGTGTTGGTAGCATTGCCTAGTCTTTGGAAGGTCAGGGATGTTACAAATTGGTATCAGAGCATGGTTTCAACACTGAGCCTGGATGGGACATGTTAGTGGAAAATGAAGAAAAAGTTTCGAAAGAATTGTTGTCGAAGTAGAAAAAACTCAAGTTCTGACCCAAGGTTTCAATGTAGAGCTTGGATGGGCTGGGTAAGTGGTCATTGGACCCAAGGTTTCAAGAGGAAATTGTGTCTAGAGGACCAATTTTGAACCTCAGAGCCTTCCTGAGTGAAAAGAAGTTACCTTGGACATGTTATAAAGCTCAGGAGGAGTAGCAGTGTTCTAAAACCATGATAGACGTGGTATTGGGCCGCAGAGTAATGTGGACCTTAGGATCTATTTAGGAGAAGGAAAATCCTTCATGACCGTTAGATATAGTAATCTTGTGAGGTAGTTAGCCGTGAATTCCTTTGGAAAACTATAGAGTAACATAGTCTTTTCTACGCAATAGGATCGGTTTGGAAGGAAGGGAAATCCCTTATGACAGTCATATCTGGGGAAGGTGCAAAAGGGTTAATGTGGAAGCCCTTCAGACTTTGCAACTTCAGTGAAGTATGATGATAGAAACAAGAGAAGGGATGAAGTCTGAAACTCCAAAGTGATGTGGCATGGGGATGTCACTTGGTTTGACATGGACACATGGGTTGTGCGCCATGTGTCAGTGGGTTTTGAACTCATAGAAGTTTGAAAATCTATATGGAATGTGACATGTGACACCCATCTAATTGGGCCATGAGTCAGCTGCTAGTATTCTTCCATGTGGCTTGTCATATGAGTAGGGATAGTGGGGTCGAGGTTACATAACATAGTTAAAGTTCGAAGGACCCACATTATCATTGATTATGATACATCAAGATTGATGGCTAGGGGGCATTGTGGGGACCCAAGTTGCATGGGAGTTAATTCTCCAAGGTGGTCCTGAAATCCAAACCATAGTTTCACTGAGGGGTTACATGCCAGCATTAGAAGAATTGCGGGATGAAAGGCGGGTTACTCAAAACCACCATTGCATGCCCCCCCAATTGGAAAATGTTAAGTGATGTGATGTAATGATGTCACCAAAGGTGATTGGGAATGTTCATAGATTAACAGTTCAGATGCATGGATGTGAAATCCTCCGAAGTCCTAGAACTTAGACGCCTGATGTTTCACAATGAGTTTCAGTCATTGTATGCTAGGTAGACGTGGACTGTTGATCCACCCTACTGCATGAGTTTGGTAACTCAGAACTCCAAGTGACTATTTTGTTATGCTTGGAAACCTTCTGAAGATGAAGGCCAAAGTACTCATGATCGCATGGGTTGGGGATTGAGAGAAATGGGATAATGCCTAAAAATGATTACATAGTAGAGAAGATCTTAGAAAGAAAATGAAATCTGAACGTTTTCTTAAATCAGATTGGTTTGAATGTGTAAATTGGTGAAGTATTGAATAAGTTTCGATTTTTTCTCTTCTTTGAGTTTTTTAGTGCAAGCAGTGCATATTGTCTACAAGGAGTGCGTTGACAGAGGTAAGTTAACCTTAGATAAGATTAGGAGAGATACCATTGAACCTTTATCAACAGAACTGGAAGGAGTGCACAGGAAGAACTCTATGTTGAGTTCATAGACAGAAAGAGTCACTAAGAAATCTCTAGGGTTCTGCCAGGCGGGCATTGAGCGAGTGCAAGTGTGCATAGAGAGAACTCTTTATCTAGTTCAGGGAGAAGATTATCAGAGGAAGATACTCACAGAGATGTTGAACACTCTGTAGAAAATGATTAATAAGGTGTTCTTTGAGCAGAAGGTTCCCAGGAGGGCACAAAGTTTTCCTTTGAAAGGAAACATAAGGGCCGAGACCTTTAGGAGATTGAGTAAATCGAAAATATAAGAAGAGATAATGCAAGAGTGTGTAGGAATCAGACTTATTCTAAGTCCTAAATCTCAGAAGAGATAACTCTTACAAGAGCGAAGACGAGATCCAAGAGGCAGACTCACAGGAGAAAGTTCAAAGGTCAAAACCTTTGAATATCCACAAACTCTTCCAAGTCAGAAGGAGTCAAAATCTCAGGAGGAGGAACAGCCCCAGCCATCGATCTGGGAGAGGGAGATTTGAACTGTTGGAAGTAGATCTAGGTCATCCATTTAGAAGCATCATCAATATCATGAGATCGACGGTCACCTCGCATTGCGGGGATAGAAGGTGCTTGAGATTTACAAAGTCGAGGGAGGGCCACAATCCAAACCATAGTTTTGGAGGAAAGACGTGTGTAGGCTTAAGGTGAATTGTAGGATAGAAAGTAGTTTGGTCTCAAACTACCTTTGAGTGTGCCCGCAATCGCGTGTTTGTGTGAGGTCACCTATAAGGAGGAACCAAGGAAAAAGGGAGAGTGTCATTGCTAAAGTCCCAACGTCCCAAAGTGATTTGGGATCGTCCATCATATGAAAGGATGTGTGGCATAAATCCATTAGTTTCGGGTGAAAACACTTCTGGAGAACGCGAAGGATGAAAGTTTGAAATCATCGAAGCCCGAACAGCCGAAGTAGCTGGGATCCGTTGATCTGGGTTGGACAGGTGTCACCAGATTGTGAACTTTGGAGAATCGTACTATGGGTTTTTTGAGAAGTTGTGTTTTGAAATATCGTGAAGTGTTGAAGTCCCGAAACGACGAGAATCGCCGATGTGGAGGAGGACACACGACACCATATATGGAACTCTAGGAAATGGATCACTACAGAGGAAAGCAGAGGGTGAAAGAATCAAAGTCCTGAAGTAGATCTTGATCATTGATCGAAGAAGAGGTCTAAGGACCATTGATCTAGTCTTGGTTGGAAAGAGTGGACTTGTCAAAGTCCCGAAGTCTCGAAGAGAATCAGGGTTGTTGATTTGGAGAGGATGCATGGTAGAAGATCTGTCACTCCATGGAAATTCACTCCAAAGATTTGAGTGTGTGGAGACATGAGAACTCCCGAAGGTCAGAGATCCAAAGTTCATCAGAACCATCCTATTGTTGAGGACAGTTATCATTAGATCTTCCACTCCAGAATATTTCCATATGGGAAAAGAAGATAGTTGAGAGTTGAAACTCTCGAGGGCTGGAGAGACAAAATCAATCGTAGCCATTGATTTGGAAGGGAGCTACATGTCGACAGATCATGTAGATCTAGGATCATGTGTGGAAGGAGGATAGATAGCAGTCGTTTATTGTGGATCATCGCCAAGGGATTGGATATAAACAAATGAGCTCAATTGCGGGGCCAGAACTTGCTCGGATGTTAAAAATCTGAGAGTGGGCCGCAATTTATACCACGGTTTTAGAAAAAGGATATGTGGAAACTAGAGGTGAATTGTGGGGAGAAAAGAGGGTTGGTATAAAACCACTCTTTCCCACGCCGAAAATCACAATTTTACATGAGGTCATAGCCCACGGTCTTATGAAGGAAAGGGCTAATGAAAAAAAGGGCTAGTGCCTGAAACTTGGAGTTTTGGAAGCACACAAGAATAGCTCGCGGGTCTATTAGGACCTGCACATAGAAGGAAAGGAGACCTGTGTATAATTTTTTTGGGTTCAATCACAAGCCCGAAGAGTCAATTTGACTCACAAGAGTTGAAAGATCCTTTGATCGAGAGGTCAACAGACCCCGCTGAAATAGGGGCACTACATCGAAAGTGCTCAAGGTAGAAATAGTCATGCATAATGATCATAGTGGAAGCACAAGAAGATCCAAGAACTTGGGAAGAATTGTAGACTTCTGGGTTCAGAAAGGAAATTTTTTACAGGGAGAAAGAAGTTGTTGCATTTTCTATTGCACCAAGTATGTTATGACTTGTTGAGTCAGCCAGAGGAAAGAATGCTTGCGTGTTTACAAGTGTTGTTGGTGATGTTGTTGCATAAGGAGTGAAGCAACAGAGAGATGAAGTGTTGGTTATAAGTTTGATAAAAGAAGCATGAAAGCTTCTACTTCCATCAGAATTTCAGGTAGTATAAAATTTATTAATGGCAGCCATGCAGGTATGAGTTTGTATTACTCTTTTTTCATAATTGCTGAAAGGAAATTTTGGTAAGAATTTCCTCAGCTAGAGTTATTTTATAAAATCACAGGGTTATATTATTGAATGCATACCACTGGGTGTGGTAAAGGCTAGGGGCATGTATTAATTCAAATATTTTTATCTTCTGAATGCACACACTGACATAGTAGAATGTCATGTTAATTTGGTTATGGGGTAATAAGTAAAGAATTAAAGATAACAACTAGTTATAGGAATGAATGCCAGTAAGATAGTCATGTATGAGACCAGGACCTGGTTGGATATGGAAAGGTTATGAGCCACACAAGTCCTAAAATCTCCCTACTTTTAAATAAAACTTGTCTTGCAACCTTTTTGCTAACACTAATGAACACCACAGAATTATATTTTTGGTGTAGTGTTCGGGTCGAAAAGGAAGACATCCAATTAATTGGGAAGACAATAGGAAGTGTGTGGAGAATGTGTCAACACATTGGCCAGAATTCCAACTTATGGATGGTGAGATACATAACTGAGATAAAGAGCATTATGTAAATCAATACAAGGGTGCACTGAATAAATAGGCATTGAGAGTTGTACTCATGTCTAGTAAGGGGCAGAGTTGCACTCATACAAGATGGAATTGTATACTTAAATGAACTTTGTTGACTGCATTTTGTGAGTGCATGTATATATGTTTTTGGCATGGAAATAATTATACTAATGGATGAAATGTTGCTAACTCATGAAGTTGAGAACATTTTAGGAACTGTTAAACATTGCAACATGAAAGTTGCAAGCTAGGTAGTGACAAGAATAGAGACTACAGAAAATTTATGTTCAAAAAATTGAAATAATAAACTCACTGTTATTAATTATGAACATGCATATGCATAGAATGATGAGTCATTCTATTTGGTTAAGTTGTTTGGTAATGGTGATTGAATTTCTAGGTGTAGGAATTTCTAAGTTCGATGCATATGGTTATGTACATATTGCAATTGAATTATGATGTACAGGAAATACTGACAATTGTTGGCAGTATGCAAGATCACACTTTGCAGGAAAATAGTATGCAGTTTGATGCTTGTGGAAAACCACAAGGAAGGTTTCAATCCTAATTTGGAAACAACCAAAATGATTTATGAAATAGAATTTCATGTTTTGGGGATAAAAGTTGAATTCCCTTTCGAACTAATTGGAGTTCCTAAATGAATTATTTTATGTTTTCTCATGATAACTGCATATGGGTGATGTAGATGAGATGATGTTGATTAAATTTAGAACTTTGACTACAAAGAGTAGCTCGGGTAAGATGTTGATTGGAAATCTCTAAGGGCAATTGGAACTCTAGGAGCCACGATGCTCTAAGACTTTCGGTCCGACCTGTTGCTGAAGCCCAAGGAAAGGGAGGTGTAACAATCAATGGACTGTGTGACAATGAAGGTGCACACTCCTGGGGTGGGAAAGGCATGTGGGGAAGGAGATATTGTTGGTTGGAGTGTTGCTAAGGTTTGGTACCTTGATCTAGACCATGTGATATGGAGGTCTTCTCAATCAAAAGATAAGTACAAATTCTCTATTTATTGTATGTTGTGTATGTTGTATACAAGTTATAATGTTATTAAAATTGTCTGTATACACACACACACACACACACACACACACACACACACACACATATATATATATATATATATTTCATATATGCTTGCATTTCCTACATCCATGACTGTACATAATGTGTTTTATATTTCATTGCTTAAGAAATATATATACTTGATGCTAATCATGTAATCGATTGGAATGTGATTCAGGTGGAGCAAGAAGGTGTCTCGCAAGTGCATCTGGTGCACATAGTGGACCGGAAAAGAAAGCAGCTCTGGAATTGAGCTATAGGGATTGTAAAGGTCCAGTGGACCTGGTACGGTCCTGAGGATGCAACATGGGAGCATGAGGATGCTATGCAGGAAGAATACCCACATCATTTCTTGAAGATTTTGGATATCTTGTTGATGTTGTGTGAAAGTTGCACTGAGGACAGTGAAAAAATAAGGGGAGGGGATTGTAATATCCCCAAGGACAAGCCCCAGTTGTATTTATAAATTGTAAACATGTTTTGTAGGATGGTGAGATGAGTTATAATAAGCTAGGAGGCTTATTTGGTGATTATGTCGGAGAGCGTATGTGTTAAAGGCTAGGAGCCTAATTTTGTATATGTAATTATGCAGATCATTAATATAATATATAAACATCGTTGGGTGTTGTCCGTCCACAAAGAAAGAGTGATGGGGGACTAAGATTCCATAGAATGGGTAAGGTATAGGGGTCTGAAAGGGTGGAAGAGGGGCTAAGCTTGAGGGCTTAAGTCCTTGAATAATAATTTATTATTATTCCAAAGTGGTGTGAAAGGTATATTTTTATCCTAAGTTCCTGGAAAAGGGAACGCATACTTGATGGAGTGCATGCATCTTCATGGGCGACATGTGTCAGCCCAGGCACATGCAATATAACCCAAGAATTGAGTCGTGATGGGGGTTCATCCTTCATTCTTCCATATGTTGTTTGAACCATGTGTGGTGGGTGTATGATATATTCATATCCTCATGCAAATCTGAAACTAGAAAATCGTGATGTTTTCCTAAGAAGTCGATGCATCCTCCATCTAAACTGTTTGATTCTGCATTCGACCTCTGCATTGATTCCTTGTCATGCACCCTGAAAACAAGTGGCAAACCCATGGACTTAGCCATGTCTCCTATGTGTCCTGTGAACCCAATTTATCCACACTGCAAATCCGAGTTTGTGTTTAACTGTTTGGGTTGGGTCTTCTATGAAGCCTGAGTATCCTGTGTATTATCTGTGTCATGTGTGTCATGACTATGGGTTGTTGTGGCCACACAATTATTGAATGAGTGTGTTTTGCTGCCATCTATTCCTTGTTGAGCCTTGAAGTTCTCTTCCTTGTGATGGAATGGAGTTGAAGAAGCAGGTTTTCAGGCTTGTGTGCAACACTCTCTCTAGGTGAGAGAGGTGGTTGTGGTTGAAGAAGCAGGTTGTCAGGATTGTGAGCGACTCTCTCTAGGTGAGAGAGTGCATGGAGGAAATGAGGACTTCTAGAAGGGATCCTGTAGCTGCCATAGAGCTCAGAGAATTCTGGTATAGCCTATTGTTGAAGCCTAAGGCAAGTGAGGTTTAACAATCGAAGGTCTATCCGGTGTGACAGTGAAGGTGTATACTCCCAGGGCGGGACAAACATGTGGGGAATGAGAGTCTTTGAGTAGTGGGAATAAGTGGCTCTTGGGAGAGAATCTATCCTCATAAACTATGTGTCTTCATGTTGACCTTGCATAGCCTAGGATTCCCTTGCCTAGTGGAGCTTAGTCCCATCTTGGGGGTGACCTACTGCTGAGAGTGATGAGAAAAATGGTGTATGGCTCGGAGGTTCGTGGAAGGTCTGCACGCAGTTGGTGGTGTTATTCCAGTTGAAAGATAAGTATAATTTATCTGCTTAATTTTATGTTATGCATAATGGTGGAATGTTATCATGTGTTCTATTGCATGTATGAATTGTTGTTAATTCTATTTAAATCTTAATGGTAACAGCAACTCTATGTTAAAATGTGTTAGTTTTATTTAATGCATATTATATTTATATGTGAATATTCCGCAGTAGTGTCATTTCCCAGTCTCTATGGAGGGACAAGGATGCTATAGTTTGGTATCATAGCTAAGTCAGAGCTGAGTAGTGGCATTGCCCAGGCCTGTTGATGGCTAGGGATGTTACAAAATGGTATCATAGCTAAGTTAAGGTTGTGTTGGTAGAATTTCCCGGTCTTTGTAAGGCCAGGGATGTTACATAACCATACAAGTAACTTCATGACTGAAATAATCCCCTTTCTACCACTGATAAGAATATAATAAAAGAAACATAACCGTAGCCATAAAAACTCCTTCAAGAAATCATTCTCACCCACAAGTGGTAGTGATATGATAAAATTGGAAAAATTTAGAGAATTTGAAAGATAAGACTCCAGTAAGGCTGCCACTGGATCTTCAAAACTGAGATCACAATCATACTGATTCAGAAAAAATGACTTCTCATGTATGCATTCCCCTTTTCTAAAAAATAGATGACCTACTTGATCTTTCAAGAGAAATTCTTGATCATCACAAATGACAGTTTCCTCTTCATAAAAATGATCATATGATGATTGTATAACATGATTTAAAAGATTTTGATTATGATCAGCTTTAATAATGTAGTTATCTATACAATCCTTCTCTACTTCATGCTCAAAATGATTTGGAAAATGAACACCAGTATGATCTATATCCCGATCCATAGCAAGATCTAGAAAGACAGTCAAATAGTGTCTCAAATCTGAATCATACTTACAGTCTTCTTGTTTTTCTAGCTTGAAAATAAATGGTCTCTGCAAATTCAGTTCCTCATGATTGTTGTAAATTCCTTCTATCTGCAAATGTTAAGAACCAAAGACTGAATACAAAAGCACCACAACAGATATAGAAGAACAATATAGAAAATCACAACTTTATTATATCAAACCATTGAGGTAGGGAAACACCATACAATGGATCCTATTATGGAAGGAATCCTCTCATGTTCACTTGCCTCTTCGAGGGGGAAACCTCCTAATGAGTTTCAACTCCAAATACAATATTTCTCTTCATGTTTCATTACATTGCTTGAACCCCTTTATATAGTGCTACCATCACCTAAGAACATTCTAGAGGAGGAATCTTCCAGAAGTAGAACCTTCTAAGAAGTCCTCTTACATTTATTATATCTAACTACCATAGTGGGTCGTATTTAATAATATAGTGGACCTAGTCCACCTTACATTGAATGACCTCCACTATTATCACTATGGGCCCTCTGGGCCCCCCCACTACCTCTCTAGCTACCTTACATTCCATCCCCCTTATGAAAGTGTTGTCCTCAACGCTTGA
>ML783619.1:287771-301853 GCA_009831015.1 Picea engelmannii | reverse complement strand
AGGAATAATACCACTGTAGAATATGCAGACTGAACGCTGGTAACTAGCTCTTGATGTGGGACCTTTATGTTCTCTATAGAAGGTGGAGTAGAGTCATCAAATAAAATATGGAAGTGGTTGTCATCCCAGAAATGACAACTATCAATATACCAATCATCACAATCGGCCTCAAAATCGTACCAAGCATATATTTCTTTATTATATTCATCCTTGAGGCCCTCCATAAGAAATATCTCCTGCATGTTATTCAATTAATCTTGAATACTACGAAAAATATCATTGAGGCCATGTGTGAGGCTGTCTGTGAGGCCATGTGTGAGGTTGTTTGTGAGGCGATGTGCAAATGCATCCAATCTATCATCCAATTGGGCTTTGAATGATTCAAGAATTTCTTTCAAGGTTTGAGAAAAAATAGTCATCTGAGCACCCTATGAACTCTTCGGTCCTGCATCTGTCATGAAAAAACTCAAAAAATAGACCCAATAAGTTTCGGCAGAAAATCGCGGCTTTTTCTGGAAAAACCCTAAAAAACTGTTGAAGTTAAAATGCTCATAACTTCACTTCCCGAACTCCGTTTCGGCTGATTTTTTTTTTTGAAATTGGGTGAAATTGTGAGAGGAAATCAGATCTGTAACTTTCTTGAGAAAATTCAGCCTTCAACTACTACAAAAATAAAAACAAATCGCGCAGCCGTCCGCAGAAAAAACCCTGAAAATTTGCAGATTTTAAAACCTCAATATCTTGACCTTCCGGACTCCGTTTCGGACGATTTTTTTTTTCAAATTTGGTGTTTTTATGAGAGGAAATCAGATATACAACCTTTTCTACAAAATTTACACATAAATATACCAAAAACTTCTATAATTTCTCGGCCCTCTTTTTTCTGCTCCGAAAAAAAAAATCTGCAAAAATAAAAAATATTTGCCCACAATGTCTGCCCAAGGAAAGTGCTATGATACCACTTGTTAAGAACCTATATCAGATCTGAAGATATAATCAACACAATTACTGAATACACAATAGATCCACAAAGCAATATAGAAGAAACCACATAATATTATTACCACTATGTGGATGGATCTTCTTATTTGGATCCGCATGATAGGTGTCAATCTTTGGAGCATCATTTGGAGTTGGTTATTGGGTTCCAAAATCTTCCACGGGGAGTTCACATGAGCAGTTGGACATGGGACCTGGTCTTACAATGGTTTTTGGACTACTTCAGCATGGTGGATTTCCTTTTTACATGGGACCTTGGTTCTTCAGTCTTCTTCAGCATTATGGTCCACAATTATCCATGGGACCCTATTATATGGTTGTACATCAAGCGTTGAGGACAACGCTTTCATAAAGGGGATGGAATGTAAGGTAGCTAGAGAGGTAGTGGGGGGGCCCAGAGGGCCCATAGTGATAATAGTGGAGGTCATTCAATGTAAGGTGGACTAGGTCCACTATATTATTAAATAAGGCCCACTATGGTAGTTAGATATAATAAATGGGTAAGTAGATATAATAAATGTAAGAGGACTTCTTAGAAGGTTCTAATTATAGAAGATTCCTCCTCTAGAATGTTCTTAGGTGATGGTATCACTATATAAAGGGGTTCAAGCAATGTAATGAGAAATGAAAAGAAGTATTGTATTGTGGAGCAGTAGCTCAATAGGAGGATGCCCCCTCGAAGAGGCAAGTGAATAGGAGAGGATCCCTTCCATAATAGGATCCATTGTACGGTGTTGCCCTACCTCAAGGGTTTGATGGTAATAAAGGAGATTTTGCATATTGTTCTTGTATATCCATTGTGGTGCTTTTGTATTCAGGTATTTGGTTCTTAACAGCAAATCTGAAAGTTGTACAATGTCTTCACTGATTTCAAGTGTTATTTGACCAAAAGACAGTTGATCCTCATGTTTTACAGCTATAGCAATCAAATCTTCAAATTTATAACAATAAAAAATAATGGTAGCAGGAGAAATTTAAGCCTCTTGATTATTCATTTCTATTTCATGTTTGTTGGAAAACATATCATCTTGAAGAGAATTAGAAAATTGATGAAGATTGTGAGGAGAAATTTCTTCTTTATCTATATCTCAAATCTCATCATGCAATTCCTATTTCTCACAAAAATCTTCAAATAAAAACTCATCTGAAAAATACCTTTTACAATGTTTCTTGAATACTGTGTGAAAATCCTTCAAGGATGAAATACTGGAAGGAGGTAATTAAAAATACCATTGACATGCATCACCATCTAATGAGTGCATGAATATCTTCATACGGGCATCCTCATGATGTATATCTAATTGATCCATGCACTCATGAAACTTGATGGGGTGATCGGTTGGATTATCCTCCTTCCTCTCTCTAATGATAGGCAAAAAATATCCCCATTCTGACATATGAGGTACTAGATGTGCGAACTAGGAACTGAAGAAAAGTTAAGAGGTGCAAACCTCCTAGCCAAAATAACAACAAATGCCTTTGACATTTAAGATTGTGGAGTCAAGACTGGATTTGTTCTTCATGGAGTCGCTAGATAGAAAGTTACAACCAATACAATGCCTTGCCTTTGTCTATCATCAAAATATGGAACTATGCCATCTCCCAAGGAAGCTTGCTTCATACTTCGCTCCCCGACATCAGTGCCAAAATGTTAGCTCTTTAAGAGTTCACCTTAGGTTGTATGTAGGGTGAGCTTGGTAACATACAAATCTAATTTTTAAAGAGTAGAACTCTCAATGATGGATCAATCTATGGACTGTTAACACTTGCATTCATGAGACAATTAGGAATGTATTCTACAAGAATTGGATTCACATGAACTCAATCAGATACTAAATAGGTTTAAATGAATATGGAGAAGTGCTACAAACTGTAAAATCATACATACATCAGGTATACATGAAGATAAAGTTATAACAATGAAAAGGTACATTTGCAGACTTATCATTAATGCAAGGAAATATAGGCTTCTCTCAATAATTAAATGAAACAAGAACAATTTGAATCATTCACCAATGGAAAAAATACACAAAAATTAGATATGAATAAAGAAAATGTGATCTATATTCACTGAAGACTAAAAAATCTAGAAATATAGTCTGATGAGTCTTCAACCTTTACAAGCCTTCTCAAGTATTCAAGATTGAATCCATCTCTTAGTTCATTCTAACTCTTATAAAAAATATCCCTCCTTAGTTAAATAGAAAATAACATCCAAATAACCTTAGGAGGTAGAATCCCATTGCTGTCATTGGATTCTAGGCTTTGGAGATAGGTGGCAACAGTCAAAGAGATAAAAATCCAACAAACTACTAATTTTCGGGAAATTGTTGGAAGTCATTAATGAATTGTTTCCAACTCACTGCATGAGGTCTTTAATGGAGCTAAAACTTAGGTGCAGGTGTCCCTTGAAATATAATGGATCCATGAGAAATCATTTGAATGCTCCTTGACAGGTGGCAGTCGCCCAACAAGGCGAAAATCCAACAACTATGCAAAACAAAGAATTTGCAGCACATTTTGTAGTGCACTGGTAATTTAATTGTTTCTCTCAAATTCCAAACTAGGTTAGGATGAAATTTGGTCAGAAATTCAACACATATATCGTCTTCCTTCACAAAACATTTCAGAGAAACCCACATCACCATTTTAGTTTTATGATCAAATTTGTAACAATAACCGCTACAGGAAATTCCGTAGCGCCCTCCTACAAAATGACTCTGTAGATTCTGTAGCACCTTTTTTGTGTCTGGCTAGGTGATTCTATAGAACCTTGATCTAGTTCACAGTTCCAAAGGAAAATCAAGTGGACACACTCCTTTCCTGAAATTTACATGACAAAAATTCATGATAACATGACATGAAAACTTCTTAGCATAACTCACTTGGGACTTTGGTCATAATGAGAGATTATTTGGAAGAAACCAAACTTATGTTTTTCTTTTACATCGTGACTTATTCTTAACACCTAATCCCAAGAAAACATGACAAAAATTAAGAATCGAAAAAATTGATAGCAAACTGAAATGGAACATTTCATGAGCTAACGGAGAGAATACATAACCAACATTGTTCCTGGGCAGATGAAGACCTGCAAAAAACCATGTCAAATCCTGCAGAGATATATACCATCAAACCATTCTTATTTTAATGATGCTACTTGTCTATTCATTCATTTGTAATTCAAGAGCCTCTTCATTTTTCTGTGCTTCAATACTCATAGGGGTATCAACAGGAACAATTTTAAGTCTTCTCTAATTTCTCCTTCTTTTCTTTGTTTATAATTTTTGAGGACTTTCAGCAGAACATTAAATAGCATTGGAAAACTTCTGGGATCATCATCACTCAATTATTCAAATTGGTATACTATTGAAGATTCATCATCATCATCACTATATTTTGTAACAAAAACTTCTTCATCTTCTTCTTTAGAATTTTCTTTTTCTATTTTTCTTTCATTGGCTAGTGGACTATTGATTTGCAAGACATCATCAAGAACTACAATTGTGTCATATTATTATTTAGGAAGCTCTTTTCTTGAGATTGATTCATTTTATATGAAAATATTTGATTGTTATATTTTTTATTAGAAGTTTTACCCACCATTCTCCTACTATTAACTTCATCAATTTCACGTGCAATATATTCATCTTCTTTCTTTCTTTGTACTTCATATTTTCTTTTCCATATCTTCTTATTCTATTCGTTAGGGTTTCCTATCTTCAAGGATTTCATTGCTAATCTACATTATCTTTTTTATGGCCATATTTGTTTCATTTTTGGCATTCAATATTGAAGTTTTGAAAAGGAGAAAATGAATTATATTTTCTCTTCTCTGTATTCTACTTATTTTTCTTACATATTTGGAAATTTCTACAATTGTATTGTCCATAAGCTTTGTAGTGTACTACCTTATGTCCAAAATTATTTCAAGAGTAACAATATCCAATATATATATATATATATATATATATATATATATATATATATATATATATATATATATATATATATATATATATATATATATATATATATATATATATATATATTTAGGGGGATTCCTTTTGGTTGTGGCATCTCCCTTAGATGTAGCGTAAAGCTTAGATTCAAGCCAAACCAACTCGAGTCATCTCTAGCTATCCTTAGCGAAGGGGGATTTCTTCCCATGATTTTCTCAACCAATCGATGCTCCTTCAAAACAGGCAACAAAGCATTGCAACGCTCCCTGCTATATGGATAGAGGGCGCTAGCACTCCCTGCATATAAGCACGGGAGCATTGATTTTCCAAAAAATTGTCAAGATGACCAATTATCAAGGAAAAATAATTTGTTTAGTCTTGTCAAATGATGTGGTTTCTCCTTCCAACATGTTCTAGAAGATGTTTCAAGTGTTTTTTGATGGGAGAAATTGAACGACAGTCAAATTGGAAGAACAGATCCAGTTCGGGGTTGTCCAAGTAACCCAAGCCATTTGGTATAACATGTTCTGATGGGTTTAATGGCTCCGTTAGCCAATCTAAGATCCTATGATAAAGAAAAGGAATAACTAAATAATGTTAAATAATAGTATATACATAAACTCTAATATAATTATATGTATAAATGTATTTGAGCAGAAGAGGAAAACAATAAAAATGTTGCTTATGAACATAATTTACAAGTTGCAACTTTTACTGGAAACTTACAAAATCAATGTAGAAATATTTTTTTTACATAAATAGATAAAGAAAGCACATTTGAATATTTTTTATTTTCTAATTATAAATATAACAAAACTTGAATTAACTAAATTATGAAACACAAATGTGCAGATAGTCAAAGTTGATCTAAACTTTCTTGTTTCACTAGAACATAAGATGATAGAAATTAGAAACAAAGTAGCTAACCTGATATTAGTTTGTTAAATGTGTCCATGCCTCTATATGAATCAAGAACATCTAGCTTCCACACCTACGAGATAAATCTGCAATAGACTTATACTAAAACTTTTATGAATAAATTCACATAATGTATTGGCAGCTAGGATTTATGAATGCAAAAGGGAACACATATTGATTATGTGATCTTATGATCACAAATGATTACATTCAGATAAATATATGTGTAATACATTCATCTCATGGTTCAACTAAACATCAAAGAGAAATCATGATATTCAAATTGAAAAGATGATCACAGTGTCAATATCTAGAACAGTAAATCATGAACGATATTTATAACATGGATATCCTGAAACATAACATATCAATGAGTCTAAAGCTACAAAACATATTAATATATCAATATTAAATAAAACAAAACATTAATGAAACACCATTCACAAAGGACTAAATCCAAAATGTTTTACAATGTTCCATTAAGTCTTGTAAGTCATTTGTCCATATTTAGTTCCAGGACAAGATGCCTTTCATTTACAAAATGCAGAGTATTTAAAGAGTCTTTTTGAAATCTCATCTTCCTATCTTTTAGGATAGGATCAGATCCATGAGATCACAACATTACAAAAATGGAGGGCCTTCAGCCACTCATAATCAAATTGTATCTTCAAAATTAATAAAAGTTTTTACAAAATAAACAGAAAAGAGATACTTGATTATCTAAATCGAACATGTTCCACCTCATAAAATCAGAATCAATATACATCATGCCCTGAAAAAAAAATAGGAACAATGTTAGATATCTTATTAACAGTTAATTACTAATTTTCATATAAAAATGACTTGGCTACATAATAGAGATATTTTGTAGCCAGTCTTATATTGGTAAAATAAATCTAAGTTTAACCAATTTGATTCCAAAAAGAACATGACTATAATAAGAGGGAAAAAATTGTTTTGCCATTCAAACCAATGACTAAACATGGATCAAGATAGCTTGGAATTGATTATGGCATTCACACTATCTGCATTCTTTATCACAATGTTGCATGTTCTCTTAAGACGTTTAGCCTGTCTCTATTTGTTTGCTCTGAGTTCACGATTTTCTTTTATGAGTAATTCATTGTGATTTGTGAGTGTTTTAATTTGATATTGGAGAACAAGAATACCAATATAGTATCGTTCAATCAAACGCAAGAAGAATTCACAATGAGCAAGAGAGACGATCTATTGATGGAGCATGCAGTCGAGACTGGATGCATCAATACTACCTATTATGTTCCTTGGACCAAGCCTAATACCAATGAACTCACCTTTATCCTTGAGACACAGTGGAAGATTATAAACAAAGTCTTATGGTTGATTAGGATCCGATTTATGACAATCAAGATCTTCTTCTGTGAGGAAATTTTCAATTTTGGGATCTGAGACGTCATTGATCTCGATTGGGTCGATTGAGCTCAAATGAGGCTTAGATTGATTCCTTAAACTTCTAGAAATGATTCGACCAACTCTCTTATTTTGAAACCATAACATTGTGTGCTTTTGTTTTCACTGCTTGTGAGACTTGTCGACATAGGGTTTCATATTGGCATTATGGCCATTATCCAAATTATGCACAGGAGGTTCACTCCACTCACACTCTATAGCCTGTTGCTCATGTGGGAATTGACTAGGAATTACTTCATTCAGGGTTTTTGTGGCTAGCTTATTGTTTGGACTAACAAAGTGTTGTTTTACCAACGATTCATCCAAATTAGAGCCGACAGTAGAAACAAAACCATTTCTCACTAAAACTCCATCCCAACAATCACCTATGGTTTTCAAATGGTGTGTTACCAGAATCTTGATTAGGTTGTGGTGAAACAAACTAGAGTCGAGGATCTGGTTTTTATACATCTTAGACATCTTCTATAAGCTTCTGAGAAAATAGAAAGGCACATTCAAATGGAAACCTATGAAGTGCATAAGAAACCATAGATGATAGAGAAACACTAGACCATAATGGCCCTCACAGGTCACAAACTATTTAAGGACTGACAAGAGACCATGCCATCTAACCTTAAGAAAAGAAACATGAATACTTTTTTCACAGCCATTGATCTTTCTGGAGGTCACGAAGAGGCTCCAGGGCACTTCTTCAATTTTTGAGTTCTGGAACCACTTCTGACCGATGGATGGAAGCCCGGTGGCTTCTCTCATGAACTCCTCAGTCACCTCCAACTGAATATCTCCAAATTTCTCCCTATACCCATCAAAAGTTTGTGAAAATTCCTTGGTGACACGAATTTTATACCCTTCGAACCTCTTGATGAAAATTTCCAAGCCCTGGCCTTTCAAATCCTCGACTACATCATCATGAGAAAACAATGCTTGAGAGCCATTCGGCTCTATTCGGACAATAGGAGCCATTAAAACTATGACTGGACTGTAATGGGGGAGACTCAAGATAGCTTTGTGTTTTGATGTCAGGAGTAGGAAAAACAAATCTGAGTGAATAAAATGGAAAGAAACCAAGAAAAACCCCTACACAATCATGGTATAAACATCAAGTTTTTGGTCATGAAGTTTGGGTGCTCCTGGTAATGAAAACCTCGCATACAGGGCATGATAAAACCCTCAACTCATAATTATAAACTTATCAATTCACTCTACCAACAAAAGATCAAGTACATGATACGATACTTGTGCATTAATCCCCATGTCTAGCAATGACTATATTTGATTTGCAAAGGGTTCAAATAAACATGTGTATAATTCAAATGCTACTCAACTAAGGTATCATATCAATATTCAAAACACTCAAAGGAAAATCATTCAAGTATTAAATATAGAGTAGATGCAAGCACAATGACCCTTTAAAATAATGCTTTGAATAGGGATATAATACGAAACTAAGTTTTCATGCTTGATTCATGCTTTTAGTCATGAATCAAGCATGAAAACGTAATTTTTTTTAAAGATTTATCAAACATATTTTATAACTGAATAATCATCTCAAATGATAATATGAGGTGAAGGTAGCTATAGAAAGTGTCGTTTATCATTCAAATAGAGGAAACATGTAGGGCTTCCAACAATGTTTCCATGGTGTCGTTCATAATGTGACATATGTAGAACGAAAAATGTGACATTTACAACACTTGTGACAAAAGTGTGACACTTGCGACACTTGCGATAATGAGAATGTGACATTATCGAAGTGAGGAATTTTTACATGTAACAGATTGACCCCCAAAGTGTGAATTCATAAGATGAAAGATGATGACTGAAATGCTTTGTATATTTTTTGAAGCAAGGGTATGGAGTTGGAGAACCTGGTAGAAGCTGCAAACAACCATCAAACAAATGTTATTGCATATTTCAAACCCAAGGAAAGAAACCAAAACTGAAAGTTGATCTTCCCCAATGGAGTTTCCAATTTATGTTATAGGAAAATTCCCCCATGGATAGGTGGATATCCTCTTGGATTCTAGACCCCTACTACCAAGTCAAAAAGATGAAAATGGACACTAACATCCCTTTAAATATAGTTAAGATAATCAAAAGAGAGTGAGAGGAATAAAGTATGATGTACCTTGTTTCGAAGCTTATCCTTACTTAATCCAATATGAACTTGATCTCCAAGCTCCTTATCATGACACGATACCTGGAATGCAATGGATAGCGAAGAAAACAAAGACTTCCTACTCTAGCAAGATTAGTTTAAACCAAAATTCATCCATAATAGACAAGCATATGAAATAATACACAAACTTGAAGGGAATAGGCCAAGCATATATTAATGAGAACATTGAAAAAGACACTTGCAATCTATAGATGCAGTTGCAACAACCTCTCCAAGTCCTCCTTTTATAACCCCTTGCTCAAAAGATCCAAGATCATATTGACAATACTTTTGCTCATATTTTTCCTCCTTGTTGACCATGAGAATGCCTCTCTTTATAGGCTTTGAGAGGCTCAACCACCTTGGTTATATTTGGGATAAGTTGAGGATTTGATTTCATCAATTGTGGCATCTCCCTTAGATGCAACCTAAAGCTTAGATTTGAGTCAAACCAACTCGATTCATCTCTATCTATCCTTAGAGAAAAGGGGGATTTCTTCCCATGATTTTATCAACCAATCAATGCTTTTTCAAAATGGGAAAAATAGCACTGCAACGCTCCCTGCTAAATGGGCAGAGGTCGCTAGCGCTCCCTGCATATAAGTAAGGGAGCGTTGATTTTCCAAAAAATCATCAAGATGACCAATTCTCAAGGAAAAATACTTTGTTTAGTCTTGTCAAATGATGTGGTTTCTCCTTACAACATGTTCTATAGGATGTATCAAGTGTTTCCATGGTTTCATTTGCAATGTGACATAAGAAGAATGAAAATGCGACATTTACAAAACTTGTGACAAAATTGCGACACTTGCGACAATGAGAATGTGACATTATTGAAGTGAGGAATTTTGGTGTGTAACACTTGGTAAGTTCATAATGCATTGGATAGGGACACATGAATTAAAGAATGATACAGATGGAGGATCTGTGTAGCTAAAGGACTTGGGAGGAACGGAACTAAAAGGAATGGTGAATGGTAGTTGATTGAAACTGTACAGGGACAATCAATCTACTAACTCTTAAAAGTTACAACGCAGTAATAAAACCATGTATATAGTGTACTATATAGATATTAGGAAATAAAAATGATAAAAAGAAATAAAAAGGAGAAAAGGGAGAAAAAGGAAGACAAAAATAGAAAAAGAAGGAAAATACAAAACATTGTGAAATGTCATGCGCAACAGACAGTGAAATCAACATGACAAGAAGAAAAATTTACTGTGTGCAACATATGAATGACAATAAGAAAACATAGCACACTAGTAGAAAAGTCACAACAGAAACGTGCGATGCACCGAAAAAGTTACAGTACACCAGAAAACAAGGCAACGGTCGGAAAAGAAAAAACTAGTCATCGGGGTAAAAAGGCATGAACCGATCATTTATGAAACTTAATGAAGCGTCATCAAGAAGCTTTAAAAAAATTATGACCATCAAAGAAGCATCTTCGAGAATATTTAGGGCATTTATGACACCTAAAAAACACTCATTGTGAATTTACATATCCGCGGAGCTAAGGAGCACTAAGACAGGTGGTGAACAAGAGAGTTTGAGGATCTTAGCAGTCGAGTTTCAACTAGAGAAGGAATAATTACCTAGGATGGAACCTGTTAGCACTAAGAATCACCCTCATATTACAAAGAGGATAAGCCCAGTACCCATCAAAGTATGTGTAAATGTAAATGAGTGATTAAAGGTCAAATGGACAAGACTCGGAATAATAATGTTTTAACTCAGAAATTTGGGCTAGCATTCTTGAGAAAATGAGGTCTTGATTAGCTTCATTCATTGAATGGGAGTAAAAGTAAATAGGAGGAAGACATAGTGAGGGAGTTGTAATGGTATGCTATTGACATCAGTTTTTCAAGCAACCCAAGGAGAAAAAACTCAAACACAAGAACTTCTTGAATTCAAATTTAAAGAACACAGAAGAACATCATAGAAGTATTATAATCAAACATTCATCATAAAATAACCATAACAATATCATATGGATCATCTAATCATGAGTACTTCAGCATAAGGGGAAACAATATGATATAAAGAGAAGCTGATTTCTATTAATAAAAAATTCTCAAGTCCAATACATAACCAGAGAATAGTCTACTTAGTCAAAAATATTACAATAAGGGAGCCTAGATCAACCATTCGAACCTGAATAATCATTTAGAATATGTATTCATAACCAAAAAGGAAAGGAAACAACTAGAGGTGCGAGCTGATCTCCCTCCCTTAGGATTATCTAAAATAGTTACCATTCTAATACTTGTGCTAACAACTCTTAATAAACTTCTACAAATTAGGAACCATTTTGGCAACCACTCTAACATGAATTAAATGACATGTATCCCTTTAGGTTCATTCCTTTTCATCACCAAGTTCCCTCTAGGGGTTGTATGCTTCCTTCATGTTGCCACCTGTGATCCTCGCTTCTCTCCACATCATCAACCATCCAAAGGAGTCATGAATTTGAATCCCTTGATTGAAAGGGCCAGTTCATAGCACCATTCGGTAGCGCATTGGGTAGCTAATTTTGTAGCGCCCTTTGCAAACAACTCTACAGATTTTGCAGCACCTCCTCTAAAATGATTCTATAGATTTCATAGTGCTAATCCCATGTAGCTCTGCAAATTTGGTAGCGCCATCCATAAAAACAACTCTGCATATTTGGTAGCACCATTACTAGCACATTTCTGCATATCCGGTAGCGCCATTGCTGACACAGTCCTGTAGAATTGGTAGTGCCACTGTGTAGTTCAACTAGGAGATTTTGTAGCATTCTAGGTAATGTAGTTTTGCAGAACATACTATATAGAAAATTCCATAGCGCCATGGTGCTACAAAATGTCTATGTTTTTTCTATGTGATGAGACCAATCCTTCAAAAAACACAAAAAACATAGCTGATGGATTAGGAGCCTGTAGATGCATGTATAGGTGGAAAAATTAAACTGTCCTTGATCACCTTTCACTTGCAAAAAAAGATCCCCCACAAAAATGGATCTTATATACCCCAACTACTTCATCAAACTAGAACTCCTCCTTGTTGTAGGAGAGATTCCCTCTATCATGGCATCATGTTTTTCCTTTGCAGGGATACTCTTCTTGACTACAGGTGTATTCTTCTTGACTACTAGTTCATCTATTTCAATTGCATCTTGTACAAAAATATTTAAGTTCCTTTCGGCCAATTCATCCTTGAAATGTTGCAATTATTCCTTGAGCTTTATATTTTGATACTGAAAGCCTCTATTTTTCCTGTAGAGGTTGTTAAGTTTCTTATGAAGAGGCAGGGCTCTTCTTGCTGAAATTTTTTCCAGATCAAGGGTGTTACTATACATATCCATGAGATCCTTCATAATTCTCTCATTCAATTTTATTTTCTTTCAAACGAGCAACCTCCTTCCTAGCCTCCATGAGTTGTCTGATCAATCTTTTGAAAGTGTGATTACTAGGTGGAGTGTTGATGTTGATAACCTCAACAGGTTTCTCAATGGATTTATCTTTATCTTTCTATTGCACTTGGTCTCTGTCTATCACCCCAATAGGCTTCTCAATGCTTTTACCCTTATCTTTCACTTTCCTTGGAACTGAAACCTTGGGTAGGAATTCTGCTTCAACAGCTTCCTTGAGGGTTGATGATATAGTAAAAGGTTTCCTAATTTTGATCTTAGTTGCTGGAGTAGGTGAAGAGAAATGAAATTTCCTTCCCCTCTTGGTTGTAACTATTGGGCTCCGGATTTATAACATTTTCTTGCTAGTTCTTGAAGACATTGTTTACTCTCCTGAAGACTTTTGTTAAGAAAATGGCATTCTTTCTGTGCTATTCATACT
This sequence comes from Picea engelmannii, assembly GCA_009831015.1. Lineage (NCBI taxonomy): Eukaryota > Viridiplantae > Streptophyta > Pinopsida > Pinales > Pinaceae > Picea > Picea engelmannii. Next base: position 288,534 of record ML783619.1, on the reverse strand, counting down.
CTGTTACACATATATGTTCCCTTATATACAGAAACCATGAAGTGCTTCCAAAGCCACAAATGAGCGAAGAATTCAACTATAAATGCAACAATAATCCTCTTCTGCGGAGAATAGCTGAACTTTGTAAGAATGCAGGGTGTTGGCTTATAGAGGATAATACTTATGATTATTTTATGATGGGTTGAAACATACTTGTGTAGAGGCTCCACACATTATCAATGTATTCTCTTTTTCTAAAAGCTTATGGTATGATGGGCTGGAAAATTGGATAGATAGCATATCCTTCTGAAGTCAAGGGCCTTGGAGCACAACTGTTTCAATCATTGGACAAATCTGGGCAAATTTACCAAGTGGTGTTGTTGAAGTTGTTTGCAAAAAGACATGGGGTTATTGTTAACCCTGGTGGTGCTAGTGAAGGACCAAGGTATGATTGTGTTTTATTTGGGAATGCTTTCGGCAATATTATTCAAGATGTGCAAATGGTTAAAGTCATCATTTACTTCAGTTTCTGGGGTTATTGGGCAATATGCAAAATGCCAAGATAAGCTAAACAAAGTGCTCATATCTGGAAAAACCCAATAGCTAGCATCAAAGTATTTAAATTTGTGCATAACGCAGGGAAACCGTTTTATAACTTCTAGGGCGCAAAGCCACGAATGCCAGAGGTCAGAAACGTTATGTAACCTTGCCAGAGATCTGAAACGTTATGTAACATTGCCAGAGATCTGAAACATGGTGTAACATTGCCAGAGAGAGCTGGAAA
>ML783619.1:265428-279433 GCA_009831015.1 Picea engelmannii | reverse complement strand
GTTCCATTCACACGATTTCTGTTATTTCCATTCGGCTGTAGGGTTTTCATTAACATGATTTCCTTTATTGCCAGTTGTTGTTAGTTATATTCAATATGCATTGAGTGAGCCAGTCTGTGGACAGAGAAGGCAGGGCCCCCTTCACTAGAAACAGAGCTGATACATTGTGTTTACAGTAGATTTCATATTTGATTTCATCTTTCAACAGTTTGCTCAGTGGTTTGATAGAAGTAGTATTTCATTTCATTACAACCAAGGGTTTAGCATTATCTTTCCAGCCAGTGATTTCATTTCTTCAGTTTTCACATTTAGACTGCTCAACATTCATAAACTAGTTTGGGTATCTCATGAGATAAAGAAGTTTCATTTGATTACAATAGAAAGTTCCATAGGATGGTTGCTAAGTTGTGTGGAGTGATAAGTAGCAAGAACTTAACTGTTTTCAGTAGATCTCTTACATGCATATACAGAGCAGTCTTATGAAGTCAGTACTGGTTAGTACAGAGTAGTACCGGATAGTGCATAGCAGAGTAGAGTAGAGTACAGTAGCTTCTTTCTGCAAGTTTCTTTTAGCAGTTCAGAGAGTAGCTTGGCATCCTTTAAACCTCCTCTTCAACCCTGCATTTCCTGTGTTGGTTCCTCTAAGTCTACCTTCTCGGGTTGACAATTAAATGTTGATTTACATGGTATATCTGCAGCTCGACAGTAACTTTGGTGGATGAAGGTACTTCTTCCAATTCAGGTGTAGGAGGAGGTGAAAAATCTCTCTGTGGAGAGTGATGAACCTCCCTTTCTTCTTCTTTAGTTTCCTTTATGACTTCTTTGTCTTGAGTAGTGGATTTTATTTTTCTTTTCCTACTTACTCCTACTGGAGAAACACTAGTAGATGAAAAAGGGCTCTGCATCTTAGACTGAGGAATAGAGGCTATATCCAGCTGCATGTGGGCAGAGACAATGACCTATTCCCAAGGAATGTTCCTCTTCTTCAAATCTTCTATCACCACCATCCTGATCAATATAGAGTGAAATACACTAGTGTCCACAGCCTTGGACTTGGCTTGGACAATATCAGACATCTTCCTCATGCTCCTCGAAAGGTAGAAAGGATAGTCATTACATATTTACTAGTAAAATGTAGAAAGAGCCTTATATGGTATTGGTATAACACGTTGAAACTCCCCTCACATGTAGAGTATCTCTGGATGATATTCAACATTTTATCAAAACCTTCAACTAGGTGGATTCTAGGCACTCCCTTGGACAAATTGGCTGTCTAATAGTCTGGTTTGAGGAATTCCTTGGAGAAGGCAACATTTAGGATAATGGATTTAAACCACCTCTCACCAGTATTAGGAATCCTAGTGGTTTCTGCAATAGAGGCTTCATATACCTCAAACTCAGGGTTTCCCTATTGTAGGTGAATCCCCCTGCAGACAAGTGGATTCCCTCTTGGTATCTAGACTCCTAAGACTAAGACAGAAAATTTCTTAACATGGACACTGACTTCCTTTTAGATCCTATCAAGCTAATGAATGAAAGAGAAGGATAAGTATATGTACCTTATTAGCGACCTTTGTCCTTCCAAAGTCCTGGCTGAGCTTCAATCCTGAGCTCCCTGATAGATCCTGTAAGACAAACAAAGATACAATGGACTTCCTACTCTACTAAGATTAGTTCAATCATAGATCCATCTACTGTAGAAAAACTCATATGTAACAAGCACAAGTTTGAAAGAAATAGGCCAAGGATTGATTATTTAATGAGAACAAGTAAAAGTACTTACAATCCTTTGAATGAAGGTGCAACAACCTCTTTCAGTTCTCCTTGTCCAACCCCTTTGCTTAATCAATCTCCACTGATTTCTTTGATGATATATCATTCATGAGATCATAAGTTTCACATCTCCAATATTTTCCATGTGCCTTTCACCATGAGAAGGCCTCCTTATATAACCTTGAAGAGGTCCAACCACTTGAGAGATATTTGGGATGAGTTGAGGATTCCTCTCCTTTAGTTGAGGATCTCCCCTAATATCATGCCTTGACCATCTATTCGAATCCAACTACCTTTAGGAATTGAGGGATTCTTACCTTATTTTCCTCAACAAACCCATAATTTTGCTAAAAAAAGGGTAGCACTCCCCCAAAAGGGTGCACAGGATGCTCAAGCACTCTTCCAAAGAGGCTCACGGAGCGCCAGCACTCCCTGACAGTAGGTAGTGGAGCGCTCCTCTCCAAAATTCAGTTCTTGAGTGTTTTTTCCAATGTCAAAAGGATTGTACTTCCTGTCAAGTGATTTCTCTTCTTCCAAACTAACCTTTGAGGTGTCTTAAGTGTCTTTGTGATGTCATTAGAGGCACAATATGGGAAAGATGGAAGTATGATTATTATGACACTTGCAACACTTGTATTCAAGATGTGACACTTGTGGACAATATGCGACACTTACAACACTTGTGACACTATCAAAGTGAGTAATTTTGAGGTGTAACATTCCCACCTTAGTCATAATGCCATCAAAATGTAATGAAAATTGCCTTTCTACTTCAGAGTGTCCCTCTGCATGTTTTAGAAAAAAGAGAGGCATCCAACCCTTTGAAAACCCTCCCTGACCATTGGCTCAACATAAAACAGGTGCATGTCAAAAGGTTCAGTCCTGACTACACTCCCTCCCTTGTGATATTTCTTCTTTTGAGGTGTCTCCATGGATATAAACAAGGTATCAAAGGTTGTGGTTCAGTGAGGGGTAAAGGAAACAAACAAAGGCATGGATCAGTGAGAAATGATAGTGGCTAATGGTTTCTCTCTCTCAAGTAGTTTCCTCCAACTCACCTTGAATTAACAATAGACTAGTTTGATGGCCTTTCTTTAAAAATGAGAGAAAGAAAATCTGAGTTAAGGAAGGCAGGGATGCACTGTTCAGTTTTATATCACCACATCATGGTCATCAAATTTTTGGAAAGGTTGGGACTTCTTCCAATCACTACCAACAGATATTAAGATGAATGGATGATGATACCAAGAAAATAAGAGGATAGTGTATAGGTCTTTGAATACAAAAGATAGCACTGACCAATCCAAGTAAAAACACAATGCATGAAATAGGGGATATGTAGCGTAGTTTTAGCAGTGACTTTCTGTAGTGTAGTGTGCACACAAGGGCCAAGTGACTGAACGAGTACTCAAGATTCAGAAGAAAAATGGATTGACCTATAAAATGGGTGAAATTTAGGTGGAAAATGGCTATGAAGTCTATGGGAGAAAATCTACAGATGCAAATGGATGAGAGAATAAGTAGTCTGCAGCGTCAGGCACTACCAAAAGATGAGGTAGGGGTATCTCAAGACTTTTCCATGCAATTTAAGAGGACTCATAGAATACCTGGATATTTTGACTGATAATGGAGGATCTGCAACAAGTTAGGAAACCACTACATCTACCTCAACCTCCAATTTAGCTTTGACAGTTGATTCTATAGCACATTCTGCCGCTGGTCGGAACTAGTGATTTTAGCAGCGTCGAGCTTGAGAGAGAATTCAAATTCTTAAATGGTTAGAAAGCTTCATAAATGACCAGATATTAATATTCTCTTTTAACGAACAAGGGAGATGAATACTATAGAAATCATGACCTCAACTAATTATGAAAAATTATGGCAAAGATCAAAGGACAAAGGTGTGCTATGGAAACTCCTAGTGAGTTGGCAACGCCTTTTTCAAAAATTTGGTTTAACCCCCCTTTAGGGACAGCATGGCAAGGATAAAGAGTATGAGTGGATGGAGCAATGTGTCAAGTCATTAAGATCATGGGATGGGTTATGTTTGATGTCAAGTCAAGAAGTAAGTCGAAACCATAAACCATAGAATGAACCTAGGGTTAAAAATCTATGTGTGTTCCAAACGTGAGCCAAAGCAACAAGTCTTTATTTGTTCAAACTAACCTAAGAAAATCACACAAAGAAAAATAAAGAAAACCTAAAGTCTAAAGGATAAAAAATAAACCTAAGGGATAATAGAAGACCCAAGGAAATTTCATGTTATAACAGAACCTCCAAATATTGGCTCATCTATCCAAACAACATAGAAAACACGCAGCAACCACAAGTCACCGCAAGAACCCGTAGAGGAAGAACTAGTTTTTACACATCCATAGGGAATCCTTGATGTCGACTAACTTCCTTCACCATAGGATGAACCAGTGAGCGCCACACTAGTAGAGGAAGAGGGACATGCCCCGATGATGGTCGGGATGGACATTGACTCACAAGGTAGTGCAGGGGGGCAAAACCCATCAGCAACAAGAAACCTATAGCAACCTCCCAGGGTCAAAGAAACCCACCCGAAAAATGGCGTTGACAGTGAAAGGACGTAATTTGATGGGCCAAGGTCACAACCTATGGTAGGGTCTACACAACACAAGGAAGTGCAACTCAAAGACATCACGAAGCAACCAGAGTCAAGATAGGAAAAAAGAGAACAAAAGGATGGGACATCTAGTGCACCAACACAAATAAAGGGGAAACAACCCATCACATGGTCCCCACGCAAGTAGCCTTGAGGCCTCTACATTTTTACCACACATTCAAAATGGGGTGCAGACCACACCAAGTTTGTTGGGCTATGTCAAAATGTTAAGGTATGCAGCCCTACCTCTCTAACTACCTAACACAGACCACAATGTGTCTGACACCAACAAGTTCCTGAAGTTTCCAAAATAGATGTACATGGAAATCCTGGGCATAGGGCCATTGGGAGATCCAGTGTTGTAGCCAAAGCAGTGGGTAGTAGGCCTGGTAAATACAGTGATACTTCATTTTTTGGATATTCCTCACTTCCGTAGGGGGAAAGATGTGAACAACTGCGTGAAGAAGTTACTAGTGATCCTCCATGGAGGATTTTTGTGGATGGACAAACTAGTGTCCATCGATTTCAAATTAATATATTTCATCATAGCATTGCCCTCAAATGGAGAGGTCGCACAGTATATGGATGACAAAACCAAGGAAAAGGTTCTCACAGAAGAAATGAAGAAAAATTGTGTAACATAAAGTGGCTCACGCGAAATTATCATAAAGAGAATCAGTGACACAACCACCACGATGGAAACAAAGTTGATGGCGTGCAAAATACTTTGAAAATTTTGCAAGGAGGAGGTCCTCATAGGAGTTGTCACAGTTGCAACATAGTGCGTAAAAAGATACAATGTTGAGCTTGGCCACATAGTTATTGAATTTGTTCCTAGACGTCTACAAGGATGCACAGTACTTGGGAACCGAGTTCCACTATTCGTGGCTCATCATGTTGATAACACTAATCACATGGAAATAGCCTACCTATTCATACTCCTGTGATAGAGTAAGATAATGTCGCACAATACGTTACACATAGTTGGGGTGCACTTTTGATTCAAAGAAGAGAAGTGGAAACACCATCACTTTTTCTTGGTATCTCAACGATATGCAAGAGAATATAGCCAATACCTGGTGAATAACTCCTGAGGTGGTCGCATAGAACTTCAAGGCTACATGACACAATATGTGGATCTAGGTGCATAGGAATCTAGACAAATAATGGCTACAACTTCGATTCTACGTCAAAGAAGAGGAGTTTGAATGGGAAATAAAGGACTGGAAAGATGTCTGGAAAATCCTAGTCATCACCAAAGACATGCCCAAGGGGAAAGAATTTGAAGCAGGGTCATCTAAGACATATGTAGGAGGAAAATCCATGGGAAAGAAACTAATGCATCTGATAAACCCTGGACCTAAGACAACGCAACAGAATAAGGGAAGAGCCCCAAATAATGAATGGAAGATAGAAAAGAAGGATAATGTCCTTGCGTAGGACGAACAAGGAGGGTGGGACAAAATAACACAAGGAACCCCGACAACAACAACTTCGCAAGATGTAGGACCACCCAAATGGTCGATCATACATATAGGTGGGTCATGAAAGAAGGAAAAGGACCACAAGGATATCCCATAATACACAATCACTGAGGATGATGCTAACTTAGTCATAGAGAGGGTTCAGGACTGTCTAGTGGAGAAATATGAGGAAGTTGAGGAAGCCAAGAACCAACAATAAAGGATCATGAAGGAATTGGTCAACATTAAGCGTGTCCTCTAATGGATACAAACAACACAAGCACAAGAGAGGGGAGCATAACCAATTCTGTGATCGACAGAGGCAGGGGACATAACTGAGCAGAACAAGGAATAAACAATCCAAATCATAGCGCAAGCAAGTCCTAACTTCCACATTACAATATATATGTTGTAGCTCAAGGATTCCATGGTGAAAACACCACTTAAATACCTGTCATAGGTAGAGTTGGTCTTGGCTAAAATACCAACTAAGGCATTGTACAAGTTGCACGTCATTTTCACATAAGAAGTGCAATCACGAGCCAAGGCAGATGTGATAGAATTGCAAGTCACAAGAGATGACAAGGAAACACTACAAAGTATGGTAGAACAGGTCAATCTAGGGACACATGAGGATAAGCAACACACAAATAACCTTGAGAAAAAGATGAAGGAAGTCTTCACAAATATTTTGGACAGCATGTAGGAAACCGTGAGAAATGTTGAGGAACATATTCAAATTATTACGCAGATGCTTGAAGGGTACAAGAAAGAGATCGAGGAACTCAACGAAAAATTAACACCGAAAACGCCTCCTGAAGTCACATATGAAAGGGAACAACAGGAAGCCCTGCAAATATAAATAATCGAAAGAGAGGCCAAAGAGGTCAGAGAACGTTTTGACAGGACCTCACACTTATGGAAGACTTTGGAGGAAGATGAGAGGGTCCAATAGCTGCACTAGAAAGAATATAAAATCAACGTTGCAATGTAGGAATTAAAGTAGTGGAAGAATGCCATGAGTATCATATAACGATTGAAAGTCACGCAGGAGATGAATACCTTGCAGATAAAATTGAAGACTACGTAGATCAACAAGCAAGCAAGGCAGGCCCAATTAGAACTGTTATCACGCAATTTGTACTTTGATCAAAGGAAAGGTTAAAGGAGAGAAAATTGGCGTAACTGGAGACTATCCTATCACTATCACTCAATATGATGTATCTTTCTATTTATGGTGGTAGGACTAAGGGAGACGTCCCCAGTCACCTGGGGGTTTGAGAAGGAAAAGTCAAAGTGGCTAGATAAAGATTCCCTCTCACAAGTCACCACCGATCATAAAGTCCAATTTTATAACCAATGAAAATATAATATGTCAAAGTGTACCTGCCCAAACAAATCAACAAGAAACTATATATATATGCAAGTACACTTGCTAGTTAACACTTCATAAAACCATAGACTTTCTCAATAAAATAAATTGGCCGATAATAATGAAGTAAACAGAAAATTATAACAACAATATCTATAAGGAAATATTTCACATTAAATGTCTTGCAATAACTTCAAAAATGGCTAAGAATCATTAACCATTGAAATCATAATACTATCATTTGTTAGAAGCAAACAAGACAATGTATAAATCAACCTTTTCAACTATGTTTAGAAGCTTTTAATTCTACAATTAATGGTTGTAGCTTACTTTAGTAACAACAACAATATTGTTAGTAGGTTAGGCTATTCTAGGGTTAGAAATGGTTAGGAGGAAGCTCAAAGAATAGTTCTTTGATAGTTGTTTTGATCAATTACTCAAAGGAGGACTTAGACTAGTGCATTAGGGAAAATGGATTCAATGATATAACATAAAATGTTGAAGACAAATGATGATAATGGGAGTCAAAGAAAAGAGAGATTGATAGTTTGGAGTGTTGGTAACACAAGGATCCAATTATCAAACCCTAGGGTAAACTAACTACTAATGTGTAGGTAACCCTAGGCCTTAGTAGATCTCCTCCCTCTTTCACTCAATGATAAAGAAAAATCGGCTAAGGTGAAGAATGTAAGACTAAGGTGTTGCAATGGCAAGGCCTTAGCATATGCTTCAAGGAAAGTGGCCTCTTGACAAGATCTAGTAGGTGAAATCTTTTGAAGCTAGGACAATAACACATGCTAGTCTTCCTAGAGGTTAATCAAGAAATTTCATAATATTAAATGTAAATGCAAGATAAATAAAACTATAACCATTCAATTAAAAAGAATTGCAGAAATATCACTTACATACATCAAAAATTCATCAAGAAGAACCCTAGTTGAACACATCCACCAAGAAACTTTCCAAAATAATCCAAATTTAGCCTTCCTCAACTAGTGCGCCTAAATTTCAGCCAAGAAACCCTAAGGAGGGAGAAAATTTCAATCCTCACTTAAGTGTGTGTGAAATATGATTAAAAATAAGAGTGATTTCCCCTTATTTATATAGTTAAAATGACCAGAATTAGGTCAAAAAGGCCGACATGGTCTGTTATATATAATATCCAGTTTTTACATTAAATGTCGTAATTAAACCTTAAAAAAAGATGTAAATGTGACATCATGCCCTTTTAGGGTGATGTTAGTCCCTTTTTGGGGAAACGTTGGCCTCTTGGAGAAAAATGTTAGGCCTTCTTGGGCCTCAGGATCCTGCCACACATGCCACTTGGCACACAACTGCCTCCAAAGAATCCAAAATGTTGGGTTACGTCATGGGTGACCTGGGTGATTTCATGGGCCTTCTAAGGCCTACATCATGGTGAAAATGGCACACCCCCCCTGGGTCCAGGCCTACCAGGGTATCCCTATTGAAACATCATCCTCTAACTCTGGTGCAATTCCATGATCTATCTCTACCCCTGGCTTGGGCCTCAACATCCATATGGTGGGATTTGAGCCCTATGGAGGTCTGAGATAATCATCTCCCCATATGTACTTCTCCATCGGGTGTGGCCCTGCAACATCAAACAATACGCTCTCCATGGGATCATAAGTCACAGGGATCATAGCAATGCCAATCACATCTAAACACCAAGTTATCTAAACATGTGCATGAAACCCCTTTTACCCGGACAAGTGCTCAAAGACGTTATGCTATTATAAAAGCCAAGTTTGGAGGGGATGCTTGGAAATCCTATTGGGATAATTCTCATTAGATGTCGAATGTTCCTGGGTGAAGTCAAATCCAGGCCATGTGAGTGGATGAGGTGGAAAAGGGATGTTTGGTAAATGGGTGCAGTGATAGCAGGGAAATGTATGGCTTACCTGTGGTTTCCTCTAAAGAGGGTGAGTTGCACCTTGTCATGGATGAAAATTTTTCCAAGCCTATTCATGCATTTTATCTTTTATTCTTATTTATTTTTCTTTCAAGAGGCTAGTTAGGGGACACTTCCCTAGCATGGTGACTAGTGGTGGAAAATTTACCCACAAGTATTTCACAGAAATGAGAAGGTTGGCTTGTGATGAGATCCCCTTTCTCTTGGATATGTCACCAAGAGCCACTACCTTGGCATCGTGACCATCTATTGGTAGTTTCATACTTCTAATTGCCCATGGACCTAATAAGTTGGCTCATGATGGGACCCCCTATCCTCCAACTAGGTCTTGATTTATTATTTTTATGGGTCCCTCTGTTTATTACTGAGAAGATTTTTATTTCTTTCTTAGGGATCTCTGGGAAAAGCATCTCTAGGTTTCATTCTTTTGGATTTTATCTTTTTCCAGCTACTTTTACCCTCTAGGCCTTTATCCCCTTCTTCCCACAAGGTAAGGTACAAACCTTAGATATTTGACCAACCCAATGCCTAGACCAATGTAATGGGATGGCTGAGTGGGAAAAATATGAAAATTGGTAAGTATGGTGGGAACGAACGATGAAATTTCATGACTCCCCCCAATGGAAAATAAAACCCTATGGGAACCAGCTTACTAGGGAAACCTATCATTCACCCTATGTGTGGTCAAGAGAAAAGGCATAAGGTCCAAGCACACATTAGAAGAAAAAGGAATTAAATGCACATATTCAAAAAAAATTGAGAATCAGAGTGAAATATACCATGATACTTGGACCCATTACCCCATGGAGCGAGATCCATTTCTACTGCAGGACTAGGCCGATGTGATGTATGCTCCTATTGCTAACAAAGTGGAGGCACTGAAGAATAAAAGGATGGGCCCTCCAGGTCCATGCTCAAGTCAATCTGGCTCTCGATACTCTATGTCAAGGACCTATGGGCCTCAAGACATAATCACCTTAGTTATCCCTAGACTAGGGGATAACATCTAGCTCCAACTCGGGGAGATATTCTCACCGTAGAGCGCATGAGAACCTCAACATATCTGGCATAACTTGTGACCTTCTTGATCTCAACATAAAACTATTAGTAATCATTTGGGGTGGTGATATCACCCCTGAATCACATATATATAGTACATAAAATGAAAACAAGCATATGTACAAATGGAAATACAAACTACTCTAGCATGAATTGCAAATGGTATATACAATGAATAAAAATTCCTACCTACTTACCTGCACTTACCTGTGAAGTCAAGTCTCTTCCCCTTGATGGTGTTTGAGGAGGTGCCCACTAACTGGTAATGGGAACCTTCTTCCTTCCAATGTAGACAAATAGTAAGCATCATTGATTGAATTTCTTCCAACTCTGAAGGGTCCAAGCCAAAACTATACATTTACCCTAACATTAGTAGGCTTTCCCTTCTTTGTGTCCCACATCCATACCGTGTCTCCCTATTTGTAATCTTTGGTTCTGAACTTGGTTGTTTCTTGAACAACCTTGGTGTATTGTGTAGAGGGAGGAGGGTGGGATTCTACTGTGAAAACTTCTTGTTGAGATGGTTGGATCAACATGTCATCTCCTTCTTTCTTTAACAATTTGATAGTCCCAACTTCTTTGTCCTGGTATTTGTCTAGGAGTTGTTGATAATATTCCTTCTTTGGCCATTGTATTTGATCAAAGTCTTCTTCTGAAGAGAAAGGAAAATCATCAGGGGAAAATATAGGAAGACTTTCTTTCGTTGGCTCATGTGTTTTACTAGTTCTGATATCATCCCCTTCCCATTTGATGAAGCTAACTCCTTTCCTTATAAGCCTCATCAAATAGCCATCTTATTGTGTAGAAGAATAATCACCCCAATTTGTATCTCTTTCTTGCTCCAGAACGATGGGGCGAGGTCTCACCAAAGCATTATCCCTTATGTATGTTTTGTACAAATGCAACACCTCATCATTACCTAGCGCAATACTTTTCTCGTGATTCCTAGGAATATTCTAATCACCCTTTCCCTTACTAATATTTTCTTCTTCTGTCGAGGGAAGGGTAGGCCAACCTTGAAATAAGCATGAATCTACTGAGTTGTAGTCATTATGTCCCTGAAAGGGGCTTTTCTCATTTTTCTCAAAATGACCAGTTTGTAATAGCGTGGAAGTTTCTTCAGATAATAGTTGGTCATCTAGGATTTGTTTTTTCAAAGAAGGGATTTCCAACATTTCATGAATCCTTTTAACCTTTTGTAGGATATAGGCCATACTAGTGCTTAGGTTGGTTCTATTATTGTTGGGTTTTGGGAAATGTTGGGGTTGATTGCTAGTATACACCTGGGTCTTGTCAAGATTTACCCTTTAGTTCTCATTTGTTTGGACAAAGTATTCAATCCCAAGATTCCTTATGTCTTGTTTTTCTTGGGTTTGACCTGGTGTGAACAAGATGAATATGGAATCTACCAAATTAGGTTTCTCATGAGTATCCTTTGGGTGATAAAGTTCAAAGTAGGAGTCCTTTCATGACCAGGGTTTATGATCATTTTCTAGTCTTGCAACATTTTGTAGGTTCAAAGTGTCTAAGAAAAATCATTCTCTTGGAGCATGAGATTTCATTGTTTGAGGAGGTCTCATAGAAAGTGGCTTTTGGATGTTATAATGACCTTTATATATGAGTGATTCTTTTAGAGATACTTATATCCTCAGAAGGTTCATGTTGTTTTGAAAAGTTTAAGGCATCTTTCATGTTTGATAAACCTGTGCTCCATTTCCTATGGAAGATATTGTTTTCTACCTCTATAATCTCTGGGAGGTCATGCTCTAGTCCTCCCATGCTTTCTCTATTTATCTCCCAGATGTCATCATTGTTCAAAACATTGACCTGATAGATGGCACCACTGAACATAAGATTCTCTTCAATCTGGCAGGAACCATCTTGAGCTTCTTCTAGGGTTGTAGGTAATCGATCCTTGAGGGTAAATTGTAAAGTTCCTTCCAAGGAGTTAAGGTAATGTTGGAGAACAACACTATTTGGGAGAAAATCAGGCTGATTTTTTCTCATGAGAGTATTGAACCTATCATTGAATCCCTAACGTCTTCATATGTTTGTTTGCAAACTTCGAGGAATTGAGAGTAAAAGGAGGCCACATTTTATTTTTTACACCACCTATCCTTGAAAACTTGTTCAATATCTTCAGGGGTTTTGATGCTTCCATTCAGGAGACCATTAATCCATCCTCCGGCACTCCCAGTGAGTAGTATTGCAAAGATCCTCATAAATACATCATGGTGTTCCTGTTCGGATTGGTGAAAATCAAACCCTTCAAAAAAATTGGTCTAATGTGAGTTACCATAGGATCCCCCTTCTCCTGGAAACCTAGGTATCTAGAAGTCGACCTTCTTGGGTAGATCATGTAATCCCCCTTGGGTGTTAGCTAAATCCAAAGAGACAAAGAGTTCTTTGTGAGACCATTTAGGAGTAATTACATTGGTTGATCAGGGGATCAAAATTTGCTCGATTTTCAAAGTGCTCGGATGGAGACGAAAATAGTGTCATTGCGTCCGTCTTGTTTTCCTGATTCCGGCGGTATATTTATTTTCGCGAATGGAGTCCGTATGGAGGAGATATCACAATTTTACCGCCAAGTCAAACAAGTAAAAGTTTGGGTGCTGACTGTACCTGTCCGTACAGTCCGTACGGCCACGTGGAGGGCCGTACCATATTGCTGACATGGCAGCTTGATGACATGGCTCATATCGATTGGTTGATTGTTGCCCAATGAGGTGTTGACACATGTTGTATTGGGAACGAATGAGAAGAGGACACGTGGCCCAATGCTTGGGCGCCACGTGTCCCTCCTTTGTTTGGTTTATATTGCTTTGTAAAAATATTGGAGTCCGCGGGTTTGAACCCGGGACCTCCCACAACACAAAGATTTCGSAACACTCCAATADCCATTTGGCCGCCCGATGGTATTTGATTATTATACCAATTAAAATATATTTATGTTTGTTGGTATGTGGTATGGGAAAAAGGTGCGGGCCGGGGCTTAAGCCCCGACCCTTGGTTTTATTACCACGCATATGACCCATATTGTATTGACCCGACTGTTGGGCGCGGCATTCATATTTTATATTATATTGCAAACAAACATTGCATTGCAATTTGGCCGCCCGATGGTATTTGATTATTATACCAATTAAAATATATTTATGTTTGTTTGTATGTGGTATGGGAAAAGGGYGCGGGYYGGGGCTTAAGCCCCGACCCTTGGTTTTATTACCACGCATATGACCCAAATTGTATTAACCCGACCGTTGGGCGCGGCATACATATTTTATATTATATTGCAAACAAACATTGCATTGCAATATATGTATTTGTAATGTATTTTTATTGTGTTGCGTGTGGTTTGAACCTCCGACCCACGTTTTTACATTGGCGCGCGTTTTTTAAACGGAAGTTTGAACGGTTGGACAGTTAAACTCCTTTTTGCGCCCAGCCTTTGGTCTTATGGCCATGTGGCCCAGTGCCGAGGCGGTTAGGGGCTGGAGGCGCCCTAACCGTTCTACGATTTGTACAGATGCGCGGTTGCGTACGGGACTGGGTTTTTTACGCTTAAATGAGCGTGTGTGCCAGGTTTGGTGTGCAAAGGGTGCAGATTGTAGAACCAGAGACAGCAAAGAAGGAGGGAAGACTTCAAGGAGGCTATCTTCTTCATTTTTCGACCGTTTCAGGTGCCGTCAGAGCCTAGACAGGGGTTTTGGGACGCTGCGGAGCCATTGGAGCAGTCATTTTGTTGATTTGAGCACTGTAAGACTTGTTTTTAA
>ML783619.1:243289-265367 GCA_009831015.1 Picea engelmannii | reverse complement strand
GAGTGGGGTGAACTCCTTTATCAAGTTGTTGTGTTTATGTCTGATGTTCAATGATTTTTGATGCTGTCTATGTTTATTTCTACATAAGTAATCCTTTAATATGTGTTGCAAATTGATCCTGTTGCATTAAACACATAACATTTCACTTGTAATTTAATTTAATCAAGTTTATCAAGTCTTCGTCATATTTTTAGATCATTGGTAATAGGATTTGCATGGGTAATAGGGATTGCAATAGTAGAAGGGAGTGTGTACTGACACCCACTATGGGTCGTCATTTGTGGAGTCGCCAGATAATTTTCTTGAAATTATCAAAGAAATAAGGGAATAACCTTTATTGGAGTCACCATGTAAGCTTGTAAGAAAATTTATTTGGATAAAGGCTCACCGAAAAAGTGTCGTTTGAGAAATATTAACTTAGTGTTCCTTGACAATGGAGCCAAAATATTATCATGCAATTTGTACTTTGATCAAAGGAAAGGTTAAACGAGAGAAAATTGGTGTAACTAGAGAATATCCTATCACTATCACCTCAATAGGATGTCTCTTTCTATTTAGGGTGGTAGGACCAAGGGAGACATCCCCTGTGACTTGGGGGTTTGAGAAGGAAAAGTCAAAGTGGCTAGATAAAGATACCCTCTCACAAGTCACCACCGATCAGAAATTCTGGTTTTATAACCAATGAAAATATAATATGTCAAAGTGTGCCTGCCCGGAACAAAGAAATAAGAAACTATATATATTTTCAAGTACACTTGTTGGTTAGAACTTCATAAAACCATAGACTTTATCAATAAAATCAATTGGTTGATAATAATGAAGTAAATAGAAAATTATAACAAGAATATCTATAAGGAAATACTTCACAGTAAATGTCTTGCAATAGATTTAAAAATGGCTAAGAATCATTAACCATTGAAATCATAATACTAGCATTTGTTAGAAGCAAACAAGACAATGTATAAATCATCCTTTTCAACTTCTTTTAGAATCTTTTAATGCTGCAATTAATGGTTGTAGCTTACTTTAGTAACAACAACAATATTGTTAGTAGGTTAGGTTATTCTAGGGTTAGAAATGGTTAGGAGGAAGCTCAAAGAATAGGTTTTTGATAGTTGTTTTGATCAATTACTCAAAGGAGGACTTAGATTAGTGCTTTAGGGAAAATGGAGTCAATGATACGCCAACAAATGTTGAAGACAAATTATGATAATGGGAGTCAAAGACAAGAGAGATTGATAGTTTGGAGTGTTGGTAACCCAAGGATACAATTATCAAACCTTAGGGGAAACTAGCTACTAAGGTGTAGGTAACCCTACACCTTAGTAGATTTCCTCCCTCTTTAACTCAATGATGAAGCAAAATTGGATAAGGTGAAGCAAGTAAGACTAAGTTGTTGCAATAGCAAGGCCTTAGCATATGCTTCAAGGAAAGTATCCTCTTGACAAGATCTAGTAAGTGAATGCTTTTGAAGCTACGACAACAACATGTGCTAGTCTTCCTAGGGTTTAATCAAGAAATTTCAAAATCTTAAATGTAAATGAAAGATACATAAAACTATAACCATTCAATTAAAAAGAATTGAAAAAATATCACTTACATACATCAAGAATTCATCAAGAATAACCCTAGTTGAACACATCCACCAAAAAACTTGCCAAAATAATCCAAATTTAGCCTTCCTCAACAAGTGCGCCTAACATCTCAGCCAAGAAACTGTAAGGAGGGCGCAAATTTCAGTCCTCACTTATGTTTGAGTGAAATATGATGAAAATTAAGAGTGATTTTCCCCTTATTTATACAGTTACAATGACCAGAATTAGGTCAAAAAGGCTGACATGGCCTATTATACATAATATCTAGTTTTTACATTAAATGTCATAATTAAACCCTAAAACAAGATATAAAGGTGAATTCATTCCCTTTTGGGGTGATTGTCGGCCATTTTTGGGTAGCGTTGGCCTCCTGGAGAAAAATGTTAGGCCTCCTTGGGCCTCAGGATCCCGCCACACATGCCACTTGGCATACAACTGCCTCCAAAGCATCCAAAATGTTGGGTGATGTTATGGGTGACCTAGGTGATGTCATAGGACTTCCAAGGCCTACATCATGGTGAAAAGGGCACAACCCCCCTAGGTCCAGACCCACTAGGTTGTCCCTGGTGAAACACCCTCCTCTATCTCTGGTGCAATCCCTTGATTTGTCTCTAACCCTGGATGGGTTCTTAACATCCATCTGGTGGGCTTTGAGCCCTATGGAGGTCTGATATAATCATCTCCTTATATGTACCTTCCCATCGAGTGTGGCCCTGCAACATCAACAAATACGCCCTCCATAGGATCATAATTCGAATGGATCATATTAATGTCAATCACATATAATCATCAAGTTATCTAAACATGTGCATGAAACCCTGTTTACCCGGACAAGTGCTCAAAGACATTATGCTATTCTACAAGTGAAGTTTGGAGGGGATGCTTGGACGTCCTATTGGGATAATGCTCATTGGATGTGGTATGTTCCTGGGTGAAGTCAAATCCATGCCATGTGATTGGATGAGGTGGCAAAGGGATGTCTTGGAGATGGGTTCAATGATAGCAGGGAAATGTATGGCTTACCTGTTGGTCGCTCTGAAGAGGGTGAGTTGCACCTTGTCATGGATACACATGTTTCCAATACCATTCATGTATTTTATATTTTATTATTATTTCTTTTTCTTTCAAGAGGCTAGTTAGGGGACACTACCCTAGTGTGGTGTCCAGTGGTAGAAATGTTATCCATAAGTATTTCACAGAAATGAGAAGGATGGCTCATGATGGACCCCATTTCTCTTGGCTATGTCACCAAGATCCATTGTCCTGGCGTGGTGACCAGTTGTTGGTAGTTTCATATCGCTACATGCCCATGGACCTAATAGGATGGCTTCTGATGAGACCCCCTATCCTCCAACTAGGTCTTGATTTATTATTTTTTATGGGTACCTCTGTTTCTTGTTGAGAAGTTTTTTATTGATTTCTCGGGGATCCTTGGGCAAAGCTTCTCAAGGTTTCATTCTTTTGGATTTTATCTTTTTCCAAATAATTTTAACCTCTGGGCCTTTAGCCCCTTCTTCCCACAAGGTAAGGTACAACCCTTAGATAATTTTCCAACCCAATGCCCAGACCAGTGTAATGGGATGGTTGATCTTGAAAAAGATGAAAAGTGATAAGTATGGCAGGAACGGACGATGACCTTTCATAAATCCCCCTAGTGGCAAATCAAACCCTATGGGAACCAGCTTACTAGGGAAACTTGTCATTCACCCCAAGTGTGGTCAAATGGTAAGGAATAAGTTCCAATCACACATTAGAAGCAAAAGGAATTAAATGCGCACATTCAAATTGTTTTGAGAATTAGAGTGACACATACCATGATGCCCAGACTCATTAACTCATGGAGAAAGATCCATTTCTTCTACAACATTAGGCTAATTTGATAGATGTTGATACTTCTAAAAATGTGGAGGTGCTGAAGAAGAAAAGGATGAGCACTCCAGGGCCATGCTCAAGTTGATCTCACTCTCGGTACTCAATGTCTAGGACCTGTGGGCCTCAAGACATAATCTCCTTAGTTATCCCTGGGCTAAGGGATAAAAAGAACCTATCCATGAGAAATCAACACAAATAATTGTTGAATTGGAGGAGGAGAAGACAAGGATGACATAGGTTCATGTATAGAGTGAAGAGTCTCTTAAGGAACACATTATATTGTAGAGGGTAGAGGAGCTCGCAGAGAAATTTGTACAAGCAAAAGCCAAATGGGAGGAACTAGAAGGAAAGTTTCATGATTTGCAGAAGGTTGTGCAGGGAGAAAAAACTGCCTGATTGGATTAGTACAAAACACATGTCATTTTTGGGGGCCTATTGGCATAGGCCTACTTTGGGAGAAAATATTTATTTATGGTGCAGGCCTAATTTCGAAAGAGAAACTCTATTTTTGGAAGCGTGTGCCTTAGGAGGAAGGAAAGAAACATGAAGAAAAAGAAGGAAAAACAGCGTGGTGTGCATGTAGACATACCTAACTATTATAAGGTTATGGTTTTTCATTATTTGGGTTGGTTTTCATTGATGTCAACCCTTGAAGAAAGTCCGATAGCGAATTCTAGTAGCACAAAGGTTTGGGTAATGGACCCAAGTTTGTTTGATGTATAATGGTATGATTTTTAATATATTTGAAGGTAAGACAATTATAGATGGATAATACATGTCATTCCATTTATGGTGGTATGTGGAACGTCACATAAATCCTCACGGTTAGAGAGTTATGGCCATGTGAAGTTGGAGAACCCCCATGAGTCATATAGAAGCCCCAAAAGGTCAAAGTAGTCAAAGTGGTTGCAAAGAAGAAATTATTTAAATAATAAAGTGAAGTGATGAGTGTACTATAAGTTAGAGTGGATACAAAATAAATTATTTAAATCATAAAGTTAATGGATAAATTACTAAGTGGACAAGTGGTTAGAAGTGGGTTAGCCCTAAAATAAGGAAAGTGGTTTAAGAGATTTTAGAAGGTAAATAATAAAGTGAAGTGATTTGTGTACTATAAGTCAAAGTGGATACAAAATAAATTATTAAAATAATAAATTTAATGGAGAAATTACTTAGTGGACAAGTGGTTAGAAGTGGGTTAACTCTAAAATAAGGAAAGTGGGTTAAGATGGTTAAAAGGTAACCCCTTGAGGAACCTACATGAAAGTATAAATAAGAGGCAAGGATCTCTCATTTTAATCACACTTGAGAATATTGAATATATACAAGTGACTAAGGTAACCAAAGGATATCTAAGCCAAATTTCAAAGGGAAGGTGAAGTAAAGAAGGCCAAAATTCAAGGGAGGATAAATTCTTTTGATGATGCTTTCTAAGGTATGTTATTTACAGGTCATATCACCATTTTCGCAATAACTTTTTTTCTAAAATGATTCAAACCACAAAATTGGGAGGTCGTTGAGGAAAAATATCCAAGTATCTCTGATAAAACTTTCATCTTGTGGTTCATTGTATTTTTGTAGTTACACTCCATGGAAAATACGGTTTGTGGCTAGTCCTGAAACTAGTCTAAAACATGTGTTTTGGGTAAAAATGTCATAACTTCTTCATAACAGATCCAAATTCTGTAAGACCACATGTATTGGTTAGAGTATAGTATTTATTATTCTTTGTACCATTTTTAGATCCATAAAACAAATATTATGTGCGGGGCATTCTCTACAACTTCACTCTCTAGAATAAGCCAGAATTCAACAAGGTATGCCATTATTGCTATAACTCATTTTACGAGAGGTTCCAAGTAGTGAAATATGGAGGAATTGCATTAAAGAAACTAAAGAACATTGTGTAATATTTTCATATCTTTATTCATTACAGGTACATAGTTATGATTACTTCAAGTTAGGGTTGTTAACTAATCCAAAAGTTGTCATGTGAGATTAAAGTAAAGTTTGATGAAAATGCTAGTCTCTTGTTGTTAAAGTTAAGGAAGGTTTGCAGGTATGTGATCATATACACTAGGTTTATTACATAGTTACAAATCAGATTTGGATGATGAAATTGATGAGGGATTTTGGTTGAGGTATGTTACAGATAGAGGTTGTATAACAGTGAGGTTGTGGCACATGGTTTGACGTAATGGTTTATGGTATTTGGTTATGGATAGTGTGATGTATAGCTAGAGAAATTTTGATGGTTATATTGATGTATGGTTGAGGTACATGTAGGGTACATGGTTGAGACAATTAGTTGATGAGTTGGCACATACATGAGGTGTATAGTTAATGATGTTGGTACATCTTGATGAGTCATAGTTTATGTGTATTTGATGCATGATTGGTACATGATTGGTGCATGGTTGATGTGCTCGTTGATGGTACAGGTTGAGGTATAGGTTGGTGCATGGTTGATGCACTTGTTTATGGTAGAAGTTGATTATAGGTTTTTTGGTACAGGTTGGTGCATGGTTGATGCACTTGTTTATGGTACAGGTTGATTAAAGGTCGATTGGTACAGGTTTAGATCAGTATATCTCACCATTATAGTGTGACAGTGGTTCCATCATTCTACTTTTATTTCAGGGTGGTTGGACAGGGCAAGGACAGGTGGTTGTAGCCACCTTCTGATTGTAGCCAGAGAACGTAGGGGGTTGTAGCCTCCTTCTGGTTGTAGCCAAAGAATTGAGGAGTTGGAGCTTCCTTCAGGTTGTATCCTGAGAAACTAGGGGGTTGGATCCTCCTTCTAGTTGCAGTTGGAAAACAAAGGAAGTTGGTTCTTCCAATGAATGTAAATCTTAAATACATATAAGAAAAATCATTCTATGGTTTTCTCCCGCTTTGGGTTTCCACGTAAAAACATTGGTGTACTATGTATGTGTATGATTGCTCATTTGTTCATTACTCTGTCACTATTGGATGATAATGCTACTTTGATATAACACTTGCATTTTGTGGTTAAAAAGGATTATTTCTCTATTACTAAATCACCCCCCCTCTCAATAATCCAACAATTGGTATCAGAGTTAGTTCCTTCAAGAATCAGTTTAACCAGTGAAAGATAGATCATGGAGAGAAACAACATGTATAAACATGGAATACCATAGTTTGATGGACATAAGTATGCATTTTGGATCAAAAGGATGAAAACATATATACAGGCACAGGGATTTGAAATTTGGTAATCTATAGTAAGATGGATACAAAGAACCAACAGTTCCACCAACGAGTGAAAGAGCACTAAAACTTGGTCAAAATAATTCCAAAGACACAAATGCACTTTTGAATGGTCTTGGTGAATCAGTATACACCAAATTTATGCATTGTAAATCCACTAAAGATATTTGGGACAAACTTCAAAATATTTATGAAGGAGATTCAAAAGTCAAAGAAACAAAGCTTCAAACTTACAGAGGTCAGTTCAAACAACTAAAGATGAAGGAAGATGAGAATATTGCATCTTACTTCTTACGATTCAATGAAACAGTAAATGCAATCATAGGATTGGGAGAAGAAATTAAAGAATTTGTAATTTTTCAAAAGATACTAAGATCTCTTCCTATGAGATTTGATCCTAAGATATCAACACTAGAAGAAAGAGAAGATCGAGACTCAATAAGCATGGATGAACTACATGGAATCTTCACAGCATATGAAATGAGAACTGAACAGGAAAATCCAGATATAAAAGAAGCAACTTTCAAATCATTCAAAAGGTCAAAGCAAAAGAGAAAGAAAAAAGAAAAAGAACATTGCAACAACAGTGACATCTCAAAAGATGATGAAGAAATGGTCAATTTTTTCAAGAGATTGAACAAAGGAACCAACGACAGATATAAAGGTAAGATTCCATTGATTTGTTTTAATTGTGACGGTATTGGTCATTTTAAAAAAAAAAAATCTCATAATAAAAATAAGGGGAATGATGAAGATTACTCAAATAGAAAAAAAACATATAAAGGTGAAGGAACCACAAAGAAAGTTTTCAAGAAAACATTATGCACCAAAGAAGACATATCCTCATTAGATGAAGATGAAGTTAGTGACAATGAGACAAAAATATTTCTATTCATGGCAGTAGAAGATTCATACACAAAATGGTTATCCAAGAAGGCATAGTGAAACATATAGAAGAAGCTACAACAGGTTTGAATCATTGAGCACTGAAGTGGAATGATACAAGTGAAATAACTTTGGACACATGGACAAAGATTGTAGAATGACAACCCCTCCTAGAGAAACACAACATAAAAACAACAGTCACAGATAGGAGCCTCATAAGAGAACATGGATAATAAATCAGAATTAGTATAGCAATGAAGAATGCACACTCGCGCTACAAGATAAGCAGAAGAAGCATGGTTGGTATGTTGACAATGGTTGTTCAAAACATGAAGAACAGGTGAACAAAGACCAGGTCCCAGAGATCGCAAGATTGGAAATAAAACGAGATGAAGAAAATTCTACAGAGAAAAGAAAAGATGTCAGATACATAAAGATTTTGAAAATAACTAAAAGAAAAGGACAGGTAAATAAGGAACAGGTTCAAGAGATTATACTTTCAGGAACTGTAGTGAAAGATGAATCTATAGATAGAAAGAAAGAATTCAGAGCTCATAGAGATGATGAATCTACTAATGAATATGATGATGAATACACTTCAAAGAAGGAATTTTTCTGAGCCATCCGGCTTAGAGACTCCCAGATAATATGAATAATAGATAGGGGGAGTCTATGTGGTAGCTGAGATAGACTAGAGAACCATCCTTCGAGTAGCTTGCAGAATTTGAGTAGATAGATTCAGTGCATTCAGTTAGAAGAAGTACAATATGATCAATTGTAGCAGTACTTCATGATATTACAATGACATATGAGTCAAAATTATGGACAGTTGTGTAGCAGATTCTTGCACAATATGGACAGATATGGATGTGAAATCATCTTTTCTGAACGAGGAAATTGAATAAGAGGTATACATTGAACAACTAGTCCCTAGAGCATGGTACTCTAGACTGGATAAATATCTACAACAGGCAGGGTTCAGAAAAGGAAGTGCAGACAACAACCTCTACATCAAGGTAACTCAATATGGTATTTTATTAATTGAAGTTTATATTGATGATATTATTTTTGGAAGTACTGATGATAGGTTAAGCTAGAAATTTGCAAAGGATATACATAATGAATTTGAAATGTCATTACTTGGAGAACTATCCTTCTTTCTAGGTCTTCAGATATGTCAAAGCAACCAAGGAATTTTTATTTCTCAAACTAAGTATATCAGTGAAATGCTAAAGAGGTTCGGAATGGAAGATTGCAAACCAGTTACCACTTCTATGCAAACTAGTTGCAAGTTGAGAAAAGATGATGATTCAAAGTCTACAAACCAGAGGCAAT
Organism: Picea engelmannii; assembly: GCA_009831015.1. NCBI lineage: Eukaryota > Viridiplantae > Streptophyta > Pinopsida > Pinales > Pinaceae > Picea > Picea engelmannii. Next base: position 256,449 of record ML783619.1, on the reverse strand, counting down.
ACAGGTTAATGATTGGTATCTTACTATATGTGACAACATCCAGACTAGATGTAATGCAATAATTTGGATAGGTGGCATGATTTCAAGCAACACCAAAGGAATCACATGTATTAACAGTGAAGAGGATTTTCAAATATCTCAAAAGAACCTATGTTTTTGGATTATGGTATCCAAAAGGAAAGGATGTATCACGTATTTCCTACATAGATGCAGATTGGGCAGGTTGTATTGGTGACCAATGAAGCACCAGTGGAGCAGTGCTCTACTTGGGTGAGTGTTTAGTATCTTGGCTAAGTAAGAAACAATCATCAATATCTTTATCTACAACCAAAGAAGAGTATATTGCAGCAGCAAGATGTTGTACCTAAGTTATATGGATGAAACATACTTTGATAGTTATACAGGTTGAGTGTGATGATCCCATTCCAATCTGTTTTTATAATACAAGTGCCATCAGTATCTCAAAGAACTCAGTGATGTACTCCAAGATTAAGAACATTCCAATAAAGTATCACTTTCTACCGGAACAAGTTGTAGATAAGAACATCAGAGTTGAATATGTGGGCACAAAAGAACAAGTGGCAGACATCTTTACAAAACCGCTTCCAAGGGAATCCTTTGAGTATTTTTTCCAGAGACTCGGAGTAATTTCTAATACAAAATGAATGATTTTGAATGATTATCTTATATGTCTTAGATTTACACGAGGAAGCACCATAAAGAGGACAGTTCAGGTTGGGGGATCAATTTCAGGAAGATTTCAGTCAGGGGGAGTATCCCCAAGGACATTTCAGTTAGGGGGAGCAACCCCGGATGGAAAGATACCTTTGTCATTGATGACAAAGGGGGAGAGATTTATCATATGCAAAGGTAAATGCTTTGAGAAAGAGCATAGAGGAATGGTTCCAGGGGGAGCGATGGTCATAGGGGGAGCATGAGTGATATGAATTCATTATTTCATAAAAGTGTTGCCATCAATGCCAAAGGGGGATATTGTTGATTATTTGGGTTGGTTTTCATTGATGTCAACCCTTGAAGAAAGTCTGGTAGCGAATTTCGGTAGCACAAAGGTATGGGTAATGGACCCAAGTTTGTTTGATGTATAATGGTATTAATTTTAATATATTTGAAGCTAATACTATTCTATATGGATAGTACATGTCATGCAATTTCCGGTGGTATGTGGAGTGTCACATAACTCCTCACGGTTAGAGATTTATGGCCATGTGAAGTTGGAGAACCCCGATGAGTCATCTAGAAGCCCCAAAAGGTCAAAGTAGTCAAAGTGGTTGCAAAGAAGAAATTATTTAAATAATAAAGTGAAGTGATGAGTGTACTATAAGTCAAAGTGGATACAAAAGAAATTATTTAAATAATAAATATAATGGAGAAATTACTATGTGGACAAGTGGTTAGAAGTGGGTTAGCCCTAAAATAAGGAAAGTGGTTTAAGAGATTTTAGAATGTAATAAAGTGAAGTGATGAGTGTACTATAAGTCAAAGTGGATACAAAAGAAATTATTTAAATAATAAAGTTAATGGATAAATTACTAAGTGGACTTAGAAGTGGGTTAACCCTAAAATGAGGAAAGTCGGTTAGGATGGTTAAGAGGTAACCCCTTGAGGAAGCTACATGAAAGTATAAATAAGAGGCAAGGCTCTCTAATTTTAATCAAACTTGAGAATATTGAATTTCTACAAGTGACTAGGGTAACCAAAGTATATCTAAGCCAAATTTTAGAGGGAAGGTGAAGTAAAGAAGGCCGAAATTCAAGGGAGGATAAATTCTTTTGATGATGCTTTCTAAGGTATGTTATTTACAGGTCATCTCACCATTTTCGCAATAATTTTTGTTATAGAATGATTCAGAACATGAAATTGGGAGGCCATTGATGAAACATATCCAAGTAGCCGTGATAAAAAATTCAGCTTGTGGGTCATTGTATTTTTGGAGTTACACTCCATGGAAAATATGGTTTGTGGCTAGTCCTGAAACTAGTCTAAAACAGGTGTTTCAGGTAAACACATCATAACTTCTTCATAACAGATCCAAATTTAGTAAGACCACATGTATTGGTTAGAGTATAGTCTTTAGTATTCTGTGTACCATTTTCAGACCCATACAACAAATATTCTGTGCAGGGAATGCTCTACAACTTCTCTCTCTAGAATAAGACAAAATTCAACAAGGTATGTCATTTTTTCTATAACTCCTTTTCTGAGAGTTTCCAAGTAGTGAAACCTAGAGGAATTGTATAAAAGACACTGAAGAACATTGTGTACTATTTTCAGATCTTTATTCATTACAGGTACATAGTTATGATTATTTCAAGTTAGGGTTGTTGACTAATCCAAAATTAGTCATGTGAGACTAAAGTAAAGTTTGATGAAAATGATAGTCTCTTGTTGTTAAAGTTAAGGAAGGTTTGCAGGTATGTGATCATATACACCAGGTCTATTACAGAGTTACAAATCAGATTTGGATGATGAAATTGATGAGGGATTTTGGTTGAGGTATGTTACAGATAGAGGTTGTATAATTGTGAGGTTGTGGCACATGGTTTGATGTAATGGTTTATGGTATTTAGTTATGGATAGTGTGATGTATTGCTAGAGAAATTTTGATGGTTATATTGGTGTATGGTTGAGGTACATGTCGGGTACATGGTTGAGACAAGTAGTTGATGAGTTGGCACATACATGAGGTGTATAGTTGATGATGTTGGTACATATTGATGAATCATAGTTTATGTGTATTTGATGCATGATTGGTACACATTTAGTGCATGGTTGATGTGCTCGTTGACGGTACAGGTTGAGGTACAGGTTGGTGCATGGTTGATGCACTTGTTTATGGTACATGATGATTACAGGTTGTTTGGTACAGATTGGTGCATGGTTGATGCACTTGTTTATGGTACAGGTTGAGTACAGGTTGATTGGTACAGGTTTACACCAGTATATCTCACAGCGATAGTGTGACAATGGTTCCATCATTCTAATTTTATTTCAGGCGGTGTGACGGGGCAAGGACATGTGGTTGTAGCCACCTTTCGGTTGTAGTCGGAGAACATAGGGGGTTGTATCCTCCTTCTGTCTGTAGCCAGAGAATTGAAGAGTTGGAACTTCCTTCAGGCTGTAGCATGAGAAACTAGGGGGTTGGATCCTCCTTCCAGTTGCAGCTGGAAAACAAAGGAATTTGGTGCTTCCAATGAATGTAATTCTTAAAGACATATAAGAAAAAGAATTATGTGGTTTCTCCCGCTTTTGGTTTCCACGTAAAAACACTGATGTTCTATGTATGTCTATGGTTGCTCATTTGTTCATTGTTCATTTACTATGCAACTATTGGATGATAATGCTACATTTATATAACACTTGAATTTTGTGGTTAAAAGGATTATTGCTCTACTATTGATTCACCCCCTCTCTCAGTAATCCAACAATGGTTTTTGACAAAGATTGTAATGGCTATAAGTTGATAGAGTAGTATAAATAAAGACCTAGGAGGTCTAGGTTGGGGGTTCAGAAACTATTGATGGTAGTGAGTTTTGTTATGGTTCTTGTGGTAGAGTCGAATAAGATATTTTTTTAGGTTTATATCAAATGTTGAGGATCCTAGTGTGATGTAGTCAGCCTCTCATGGGGTACTTACACTCATTTTTATTGTAATCTTGAAGACGCAATGTGCTCAGTGCAGATTTTGCAGTAGAAAAAATAAAAGAGTATAGAAGCTAGATCTTTGTGGATGTATCCCTAGGAGGGGGTGAACCACGGTAAACTACTTTGTTTTATGTGATTATTGATGAATGCTTTTACTATTCTGTTAATCATTATCTCAAGAACTAATGGTTAAAACTAGTTATAACAACATGCATGCATAGGTTTAAAGATGAATGAATAATAGAAGTAGATGAATGAGTAATGATGAGGATGTATGAGGAAAAGAATATAAAAATAATCCTCACTCATTCCTAGACTGAAAACACCTGAGTATTGCAGTCCCCCATAAATCTATCTTGAGTGAGACTGCATTGTGCACTCTGTGTGCAACGTTGTCTTCTGGTTTACCAGGAGGGATGATAGTTTTGGGGGTTTTGTTGGAAACCTATTTGAGATCAAAATACGGATCAACCCAAGTATCCAACACCACCTCTATAAAAATGAAGGGGGATTTATCCTCATGATGTTATCTTAAATACCTTAAAATAATATTTTAGATCAATATGAGGTACTTCAAAACCAGGTTCCACTTGGAGTCTCTAATACCCATCTTTGATCATAAGGTATGAAATATATTGGTGTACTCTGACACTATTTGGTCTCTCTTATGATGTAGAAATATCCATCTCGTTTATTGGTCATCATAGTTTCCAATAGGTTATAATTCCTCCTTGATGGAATCAACAAAGGCCACCCAAGTGGGTCTTTTCCTAAATGTTACAAACTCATATTCATTATGTCTCTCCTAGTAACTTTCCCACCAATACTTGACATGGGGAAGTATTTTAAGGAGTGTGAAGGCCAGGGATGATTTTAAGGATGGAAATTTATATTAAAATGTAAAAACATGGGCTAATCTTATTAGTCCTTAATATGTAAAATGTAAAATGTTTCACGATAGTTTGTAAAAGTATTCAATTTTATAAGGATTTTATATAATTTCTATAAAATTTTGGCGATTTTTAAGGTAAAATAATTTGTCTATGTAATTTGGGCGAAACATTTTTAGAAAAAATGGAATTTGGCGAATCTTTTTTTGGGAAAAACCATGGAAAATTAATCCATTTGTGAAATTTGAGTAATAAACCTATAATAGATTTAACCATTTATCCAAAGAATTTGTATCTATCTGACCTTCAAATAAAGGAGTATCAATGTTAACTTCTACCTTGAAGGGTGTTTCAACTTTGAAATGGCTTCTTGTTGAAGGTTCCTTGCACGTCGTTGGTAGTCATTGAAGGATTTGGGCGAAGTTGTCCATCATCTCATTCATTTTTTGCGCAAGGGCTTCCTCGGGAAAAATCTAGATGATATATCTCTCTTTGTCATTTATCCTTTCCCTTGCCAGAGGAGGATGCTTGAGCTAGTGAGAGCGGTCATCTCCTAGTGCAACTAACTTGAGACCCAACTCTCTATACCCATGCCTCGTTGGGTACAACAAGGAGCATATTTCTTTGATACCATTAATTTGGATTCTATATAGAACAAGATGAAACACATATAGGAATACAACAGAGAGAACAATAATACAGTGAAAACCCAACTTCTATTAATGAATAAAATAGTGGAATATTGTAGAAGACAAACTAGATATAATGGTGGTATCTTATCTCTAGAGAGAGAGAGAGAGAGAGAGATGTCAGCTACAATCATTCACAAAATATAGTACAAGAGGATGAAAGGGTGTCCTTTTAGCATAAAGAAAGAACCCTAAAGGTCCAAAACCCTAACCATAGGAGGTGAAGCACCAAAAAGGTGTTTTTGGGCTCGAGGTGGTTAGTTTCTACATCAACTTCCTGGGGGTGCAACTTTCTCATACAATCTCTATTTGGCATGCATAATAACTCATTGGAAATCTCTAACTAAGGAATATAATATTACAACATGTCATGGGTGTACATAAAGAATCCCAGGCCTTGAAATTTCCCAAAAAACATCATTTAGGACCTCAAAAAGGCCTCAGAAGTTTAGTATCCAAAAATTCCTAAAAAATCATAATAAAATTGCTAAGATAAAGAATCATGATGAGTCATTGGAAGAGGTGTTTGGCCACCAATATCCACCTGGATCAAAAGGTCCCTAAATGCGAGTGGAAATATAACATGATGATCTAGTGGTAAAAACAAAAATTCATCCTAAGATTTGATGCAAGGATTTTCCGAGGATCATAACTTTTGACTTGGTTATCTGTTTTAGCTGAAATTTTGAAGGGTGTTGCATATTGAAGAGTTCATTGTCATGATTATTTTATCCTTTAGTTCAAACATCGTTTCGAGACTTTTTAGTGGTTGAATTCCTTCATATAAGGCCTCAAATTGGAGTTTTAGTGTTTTTACGTGAATTTTAAATTTTTTAATTATCAATTATCTCTTAGTTTATGAACTTAATCAGAAAATCAAGTTGACAAATAGTGTTGTTCTACTTAGATCTTAGTAGTTGGTCAGTTTTAGAGTCATGAGAATTTTCTAAAAGTAGTTGTTTTTGGAAATCGCAAATAGCAGTTATATGGGGTTGAACTTCCATTGTAATAGTTAGGATGGACAAAGAACAAAAGAGAGTTATTTTCCATTCTCATGCGTTTGCATGGTTTTTAGATCTTGTGAATGAATCCAAGTTTATTGGTGACATCAATATTCTTCATGATGCCCCCTCAATATCATCATCTATACAAATTGTTAAGTATAAATATGACCGTCAACAATTCCTAACTTATCATGCATGATATAGGAGTACATATTTAACCATAAAAATAAAAGAAAAAAATGAAAACTTATTGAATAATAATTGATATGGTTATGAGTTACCATTCATTAAAAGTACCTCCCAAAACTATAAATACCATATACAATTAATCTTCATGATTATGGAGAAATGAATTTCCATTATTTTTTAACCATATTTAACCATAAAAGTAAAAGATGAGAACTTTTTTAATAATAGTTGATATGGTTATTGAGTTATCATTCATTAAGAGTAACTCCCAAAACTATAAATACAATATGCAATCCAATAAATACCATATGCAATCCATCTTCATGATTATGGATAAATGAATTTTCATTATTTTTTATATATGTATTTATTCTCTCTATCATTTTTAGTGTATCATATGTAATCTATAGATCTTCATTACCATAGAAAAATAAACGAATAAACTATTCGTTTGTTATGTTTGTAAATTCTCTCTATCATTTTTTTTTGTGTGTATGCATGTAAACAAGGTCATTTCAAGGTAACAAATGCATTATAAACTTTTTGAAAACTATACAAATAATGTATGCCATTTGAAAGTTGTGAAGAAGCTACAAATTATGAAGCAGGTCATGTCAAATTGTTTAAATAGATTATGAAGGTAATATTTCTCCTTATTTTCAGAAAGTATTTTTTATCTATATAATTTATTTTAGTTAAAAAAAATATATTCAAATTTTTATCTTAAAAATCTAATCTAATTTTTTTTTTAAATATGATTTGAATATTTTATAGAAAATTTTGATTTTTTTAAAATATGATTTCAAATTTAATATTTTATAGAAAACTTTGATTCTTTTAAAATATGATTTGAATAGTTTATAGGAAACTTTGATTTATGAGTTTTTATGGATTCATTTTTTAGAATATGATTTGATTATTTTATACAAAATTTTGATCCAAAGAGAAAATATTTTATTCATATTTATAATATTTTGTTTTATTTTATTATATAAAATATATTTTTTAAATTTACTCATTTATATTTTAAGATTTTTTACTTTTAAAATAATTATAATTATATATACACTAATTTTTTAGTCTTCTAAATTAATTTTTGATGAAAATTTAAATCTATAATAAAAAATGAAATGCTTAATAACATTGTACTCATATAATGACTACTCTACTTGTTATCTAATACAAATTTGATGTTTCAAACTACCCACATTATAGTGGTGGGTTAACATTTCTCTTAAATTCAAGAGTACGATGAAAATTTATTTAAGAGAAACAAAGAAATCGGAAAACTTATGGCAAAAGCATATTTAAGTTCTTTTGATAATCTCAATGAAAACTATAAATATAACAACATTTCCTATTTCCTAGGATTTAAGTAGCACAATTTTGTAATGAAGCACGCGTCAGTATTTTAAAATGTATATATATGTTGAAAAATGTCTTAATAGAAATATAAAGAATGAAATTTGATAATATAGAGAGATGAACAAAGTTGAATTAGTGCATGATTCCATATCATGCATTCAAAGGGTTTTCAATCAATAAAAAAGATTGATGATGTAAATTCAAAGGGTTTTCAATTAATAAAAAAATACACCGGCGATGTAAATGCACAAAGGATAGTTGAGGAAAGCATAAGAAATAAATTTGACTCATGTTGTAAATAATGAACAAAGGATAGTTGAGGAACGCATAAGAAATAAATTTGACTCATGATGTAAATGAACAAAGGATAGTGGAAGAAACCAAAAGAAATAAATTTGCTATAGTATCATTATAGTCAACATGAAAGTTTCAATTTTTTTTATATGATTATAAATGAATAAAGTCATGTTTTGATAAATAAATAAAGAAGGGAAACTTTGTAATAAATAACTAAAATTAATAAATAACTAAAATAAACATTTATAACTAAAGAAAAAGATAAAGATAAAAAAACATATCATTTAAAAATTTTAAAAATATTTAATAATTTAGGTTTAAGAGGAAGAGGTAAATGTAAGAGGCAAAGTATAAGAAGTAAAGAAAGATGAGGATAACAATTCAAAACAATGCTTTATTAAAACAAGAATGCTAAGTTTGAAAAACATTGTTATTTATGAAGGTTGATATGGAAAAGAAAGAATGATTTGGAATATATTTGCAGAACGAAATGAATACAGATTATTATTAAAATATGCTTAACACAGAATAATAGATATACAGTAAAATTGGTTTCTATTCAATAAGGAAATAAGTTGAAACTGTAAAATGCAGCGGAAACAAGCTTGCTAGAATGGTGGCGGCTTATCTCTGAGAAGAGATGTGACAGATGCACTCATTCACAAGAGGATGATTACAATGAGGCTTTGAAGGTCTTTTTACAATAAACAGGAATGTTAAAAACCCTAGACATCCAAAAAACCTAACCTTAGGAGATGAAGTGTAACACACCCACTACAGGAACTAAGATTTTTTGGCTTTTTCCCCCTTTTTACCGAAGAATAGAATCCACCAATTCCTACAAGGTTCTAGTGTAGGCTAGGTCCTCCAATCGGGACCTTCACCACACCAACTCACTGGTTCTTTCGTTGAAGATCCGTCGTGTGCAACTCCCGCACCAAACGTAGGATTTACTCCCATGTGTCTGTCGGCTATGACCCCAGGCTAAGCCAAGAGGCGCCTTTCGCATTTCAGGACTTCGGAAACCGGGATTTCACGATGTAAGAGGATGAGGGGTTCCTACCCTTTGGTTTCATGGGTGTCGAAACACCGAAAAACCTATATTCGTCAAAGTCATTTCGGGGTTTCATCCATAGGAGTTTTGCGCCTGGCGAATACGAGGAAAACTGACCTTTAGGAATCCTGGGTACCGAAATGCCGAAACACCAAGACTATATGTGCTAATCCATTTCGGGAGTTCGCTTATCAGGATTTCGCGATATGTGAGAACAGGAGGTATCACACCTGGGTTTTCTGGGAGCCAAAACTTCGAAACATCATAACTTTTCCACGCTAGTCCATTTCAGGGTTTTGCTAATCGATATTTTGGGATTGGCGAGTACAAGAGAACTTATCCTTAGGTATCCTGGGTGCGGAAACACCGAAACACCATAAATCATCCGTGCTATTGTCATTTCGGGGTTTCATCCATCGAGATTTCGCGATATGCGAGAACAGGAGGTCTTGCGCCTGGGTTTCCTGGGAGCCAAAACTCCGAAACACTGAACTCTAAATACACAAAACTATGTCGGGATTTCGCAAGTCGGGATTTCGGGACTTGCGAGTGTAAGGGAACTTGCCCTTGGGTATTTCGGGTACCGAAACACCGAAACGCTGACTCTATACGTGCTAAGCAATTTCGGGAATCTGCAAACTGTGTTTTCGGGATATGCGACGACATGAGGTCTCGCGCCTGGGTTTCCCAGAAGTCGAAACTCCGAAACCTACATACATACATATATATATATATATATCACTCAGCCTATTTCGGGGTTTCCTCCATGGGGATTTCGGGATGTGCGATGACAGGAGGTCTCACACCTGGGTTTCTCGGGAGATGAAACTCTGAAACATCATAACCTTTCCACTCTAGTCCCTTTCAGGGTTTTGCTAATCGGTATTTCGGGGTTGGCGAGTACAAGGGAACTTACCCTTAGGTATCTTGGGTGCTAAAACACCGAAACACCATAATTCATCCGCGCTATTGTCATTTCGGGGTTTCATCTATCGGGATTTCACGAGTCGGGTTTTTGAGACTGGCGAGTACATGGGGGCCGCACTTAGGTACCCCGGGTGCCGAAATACCGAAATATGATAACTTCTCCACACTCTATCTTTTCGGGATTTAGCTACATGCTTTCATTTCGGGATTTCACATGTCGGGGTTTCGGGACTTGCGAGTACAAGGAAACTCACACTCAGGTACCCCTGGTGCCGAAACACCGAAATGTCGAAGTCTAAGAGGACCATTCTCTCTCGTGCAGGGTTTTAAGACTTACGCCATAAAATCCCCCAGCAGATCCTTGGATAAAATTTCAAAAAGGGTGTCCCTGTGGAGAGATCTATCCAGGGCATTTACTTGAGACAAATAAGGGAACAAATTTCCCGCATGTCGGGGTTTCGGGACTTACGAGTACAAGGAAACCTGCACTTAGGTACCCCGGGTGCCGAAACACCGAAATGTCGAAGTCTAAGAGGACCATTCTCTCTCGTGCTGGGTTTTAAGACTTACACCATAAAATCCTCCAGCAGATCCTTGGATAAACTTTCAAAAAGGGTGTCCCTGTGGAGAGATCTATCTAGGGCATTTACTTGAGACAAATAAGGGAACAAATTTCCGGCATGTCAGGGTTTCGAGACTTGCGAGTACAAGGAAACTCGCACTTAGGTACCCCGGGTGCCGAAACACCGAAATGTCGAAGTCTAAGAGGAACATTCTCTCTCGTGTAGGGTTTTAAGACTTACGCCATAAAATCCTCCAGTAAATCCTTGGATAAACTTTCAAAAAGGGTGTCCCTATGGGAAGATCTATCCAGGGCATTTACTTGAGACAAATAAGGGAATAAATTTCCCGAGAACAGACTTGAAAACTGAATCCATTCAAAACATATAAATATATATGTGTATATATTTACATAAGCCATAGGTGGTGTTTCCAACATAAGCATGCCATCAATATATATATATATATATATATATATATATATATATAAGACATAGGTGGTCTTTCCAATATAATCCTATAGCCACCATTTCTGATCAAAACACCATACAGACAGTCTTACACTGTAACCATTCATAATTACACAAACCATGAACATACATGTCAGAATACTAATTTCAAGATACGAGATATAACACTTATCAGAAAAACACCAGGTTTGATGCAACTACTGAGAGGGGTGCTCATTTCCACCCAACCGTAGGCTCAACGATTCTGAATGGATTTACCACTAGCCACCCCCGATCTTAGACCACGAATCACGATGTTGTGAGACTGAATCTCTATTCGTCAGAAGTCGAGAACAAAGGCTACTCTCCTTCTTCTCTACTTATCAATCACTCTGTATATTTTTGCCAGAGTCCTTTTGATTTCTCCCCTCTTGCGATCTTTGTCGCAACTGTCCCCTTCCACACCTGCTTCCTGCCCTTTTCTTTTCTGGCGAGGTTGCATGTGGCATGAAATTCCCCACGATGATCAGGTCTAAGGCTTCCACAGATGGGCAGTTCACCCCCATCCCTCATTAACTTATGAGGAGCCTCTTCACCTACCAACCCGACGAGTAATTCATTTCGGGGCCAGTGAGCCACTCTTGATCTTCGGGCCAGTGAAGACCAAATACGGTATTGATTTCAGTGGAAGTTAACGCCACCATTCCAGGTGCCTTCCACCACCTTTCATCAGCCATCGTGGTCTCATTTCAGCACATCCCCCTCCCAGCAGTCCTGCAACATATATTCATAACATTATTTACATTCATCGACCTTTTATACTAAAGTCCATTCAAAATCACACATTCACATCTTGAGTCTGCCATAGTTCTTGGCAAGTATAGTTATTTTTACTGACTGGGGGAAACAGGGTGTTACAATTCCCTCCCCCTTAAAGGAACATCGTCCTCGATGTTCTATCCATCAATATGACATGTATGTATAGAGGTAAAAAAAATCGGATATGCCCGATTCATGGCATCCTCCATTTCCCATGTAGCCTCATCTGGGCCAAAATGTCTCCACTGCAGCTTGACCTATGCAATGGTTTGGTTCCGGAGAAGGGTCTCCTTTCTGTCCAGTATGCATTGAGCTTTTGGTAGGAATTCTCCCTCCAGTTCCACCTGGATCACAGACCAGTCAATTATATGATTAGAATCATGTACATATTTCTTCAATAATGAAACATGGAAAACATTATGTGCTTTTACTATGGGAGGAAGTGCTAGCCTATAGGCTATAGGTCCGACTCTATCTAGAACCTCAAAGGGTCCACAATATCGAGGTGCCAACTTGGCACAAGCTCCCATTTTCAAGGAACTCTTCCTAGGCCTAACTCTGAGATATACATGGTCTCCCGTCTTGAACTCTCTTGGGGTTCTCTTTTGATCGACGTAACTTTTCTGTCGATTCTGAGCGACCTTCAGGTTTTGTTTTATATGAGTCACTTGTTGTTCCATTTCTTTCAACATGTCAGGTCCAAAAGAAATTATGTTTATGGGATTACTCCAACTAACAGGAGTGTTGCACGGCCTACCATAGAGGACTTCGAAGGGACTCATTTTTAAGGGTTCTTGGTAGCCGTTGTTGTAGGTGAATTCCACCAGTGGCAGGTAATCTTCCCACTTCTTGGGTTGATGCATTACATGCATTCTTAGCATGTCTTCTAGTATTTGGTTCACTATTTTCGTCTGTCCATCAGTTTTGTAATGATCCCAAGCCAAATTCTTTCTTGGAATCACTAACTACTACTAATTTATTGAGTTATTAATTTCATACAAGATTCATCAACACATGGAGATCACAATATATTCAATATGTAGAAGCACAAGCAAAGATCTGACCTTTTTATTATGAGCAATGTAAGATCAATACAATAGAGGGACGATATGGCATAAACCTCAGATGGTCGTACAAGCAATAGATATGAGCTGCTACAAAATGCTCCCGCTAATACAAAATAATGCCTCCAAAGGCTGAATAAGAAATGAAGATCAATACAAGCAGATCTGAATGCCAAAATCTCCAGCTGA
>ML783619.1:220859-238044 GCA_009831015.1 Picea engelmannii | reverse complement strand
GGTCAGTTATCCTAGTTTGGTTCTCGTTCATTTTCTGTAGATTCTCATCAACTTTCTTCAAGGTTTCAGAGATTTCGGCCTGTCCCCTTCTATTGGTTTCCTGATACTCATCCAACTGCCAGACCAATGTGCTTTCTGTGTGGTTCATGTTTTGCTGGAACTTACCAAATTCGGCTACTAAGAGAGACAAGCCCTGAGGCTCATGGTCATATCCTAACCCTTCCATTTATGCCTTTGTTTCAATGTTGTTTTTCTTCCTCGGACCCATAACAATTCCCATGTACTTCTGCATGCACCGATCTCTCCACAGGTTTGGAGGATCAAGGCTCTGATACCACTGTAATGATCCCAAGCCAAATTCTTTCTTGGAATCACTAACTACTACTAATTTATTGAGTTATTAAGTCCATACAAGATTCATCAACACATGGAGATCACAATATATTCAAGATGTAGAAGCACAAGCAAAGATCTGACCTTTTTATTATGAGCAATGTAAGATCAATACGATAGAGGGCCGATCTGGCATAAAACTCAGATGGTCGTACAAGCAATAGATATGAGCTGCTACAAAATGATCCCGCTAATACAAAATAATGCCTCCAAAGGATGAATAAGAAATGAAGATCAATACAAGCAGATCTGAATGCCAAAATCTCCAGTTGAAGAATGCCTCACTCCAATAGAAGGCTGAAACCCTCAATAACTCGGCCCTGCTGCCAAAAGTGTCCAATCAGCCTAAGAAATATGCCAATTGATAGATTGGGTGATGGTAAGAATAACCCAGGTGCCTGAATCTCCAAGATCCCTCTCAATATTCGTAGATCTGAATTTCCCACTGAATGGGGTGCCCCACTGGATGACTAAAACCCTAGCTGGTTCGGCCCTGATGAAGGAGGCCTCCAAATTCTCTGAAAATCTCCAAGAACATATATCCGACGATGGTAAGGATAACCCAGGTGCTTGAATCTCCAAGATCCCTCTCAATCTTCGTAGATCTGAATTTCCCACTGAATGGGGTGCCCCACTGGATGACTGAAACCCTAGCTAGTTCGGACCTGATTAAGGAGGCCTACAAATGCTTTGAAACTCTCCAAAAATATAGATCAGGCTATGAGAATCTCATGGGAGAAGTTTCGGACTCATATCTCAAGTAGATCTCCCTAGATCTAAGTTTTACTGAATTACAGGACGTCCCCTATGACTCCAAGACGTCCTAATCTGCAGACAAATGTAGAATGATGATAACCCTCCAAAAAATCCCTCAAACTGATGGTCCTATCCCTTCTAAAGCACTATATGGAGATGGGATGAGACTAGAATGGTGTGGAGGAGTCTTTCATCCCCGAGACCAACCTGCGGAACAAGGTGAGTGGATATTTCACCACTGAGTTGCTCACAAGGGTTTGTACAGCAAACCCCCAAACTAAATGCTCAAGAGCAATAGAAAATGCTAATCCAAAACCAGAATGAATAATAGGTGCACCCCAACCTCTTACTTATACTTTTCCTTCTAATTCTTTGTTGAGTTAGGTTAACTCCTAGGGTTAATCTTCTATTTTTCTGTTGAGTTATCTTTTACTCCTTTATCCTTTTCCTTTCTTAAGTCAACTTAAAAATATAACTTTTAACTTCTTGAATTTTCCCCTTTCAGTGTGAGACTATGACCTAGTGGGGGTGCCCAGGCCATTGAGTCTCTTCATCACCTCTCTAAGAGGTGGGGGACATTACAGGTTTGAGTGTGATAGGCAATGCTAAACAACAACTTGGTCTCCAAACTAGCCATCAGTGATTTCCAAAAGTTGGAAGTGAATTTTGTGTCTCTGTCAGACACGATCCATTTCATCATACCATGCAATCTGAATATCTCTTTCATGAATACCTGAGCGATGTCTATTGCCTTGCAAGTCGACTTGATGGGGATTAAATGAGCAGACTTGCTCAATTTATCCACCACTACCATGATGGAATCATTCTGTTTGGTCGAGGTTGGTAATCCGATGATGAAGTCCATGGAGATGGTTTCCCATTTCCATTATGGGATTGGTAGAGGTTGTAATAATCCTGCTGGGTGTTGGTGTTCTGCTTTTACTTATTGGCATTCTAATCATTTGGCTAGGTACTAAGCTATGTATTTCTTCAATCCAAGCCAATAGAATTGTTCCTGGTGGCCGTGATCATCTTCTAGTATCCTGGATGGCCAATATAAGGTCTTTTGTGGAGTTCATCCATTATGAACCTCTTCAAGTTGTCACAATTTGGGATATACAATCTGTTTCTGTAAGTGAGCAAACCTTCTTCCATTATCTGGTAGCCTCCATACTTTATCCCTGTGGGTTCTTGCTGTGGGTACAAGGTCACAGTCTGGAAGAATGTGTCTGTCTCTTGGGCATTTTTGACTCTTTCCTTGACATCCATCTCACAGGTGTTCACCGTGGCCAGGGGAATTGTTTTCATACTTCTACTAAGGGCATCGGCCACCCTATTTTCCTTTCCTTTAATGTGTTTGATTTCGAAATCAAACTCGCTAAGGAGGGCCATCCACCTAGCTTGTCTGGCATTGAGCTTCGGTTGGTCAAACAAATATCGTAATCCACAGTGATCTGTCATAAGTACAAATTTCCTTCCTAGGAGGAAATGCCTCCACATTTTTAAGGCGTGCACTATAGCAGCCAACTCCAGATCATGGGTCACATAGTTGACTTCGTGCTCATTCAATTTTTGGGACTCATAGCAGACAAAAATTCCTCCCTACATAAGGACTCCTTTGAGCCCTTCCTTACAAGCATCTGTGCACATGAGGAAGTCAGCTTCGGGATCGGTGATCTTCAACACGGGTGCGTGGGTCAGTAGATGTTTCAGGTTTTGAAATCTTTCTTCAGATTTTTGTGTCCATGTAAATTTTGTCCCCTTTTTCTAGAGGGCAGTGATTGGACAACCAAACTTGGAGAATCCTTTTATGAATCTTCTATAGTATCCTGCTAATCCCATAAAGTATCTGATATACGAAATGTCCTTTGGGGTAGGCTAGTCCATGATAGACCTGATTTTGTCAGGGTCTACTGCTACTCCTTCTTTAGATAGGACATGGCCTAAGTAATGTATTTGCTTCTAGAAGAATTCACATTTGTTGAATTTGGCATAGACCTGATGTTCTCTTAGCACTTGCAGCACAAGCCTAAGATGCTCTTCATGTTCCTCTCTATTCTTGGAGTAAATTAGTATGTCGCCAATAAAAACTAGCACAAATTTGTCTAGGAATTTGCTGAGTACATTGTTCATCAAGCACATGAAAGTGGCAGGGGCATTGGTTAACCCAAATGGCACTACCACAAACTCATAGTGACCATACCTCGTCCAGAAGGTAGTTTTATGGATGACTTCACCCTTGATTCAGATTTGATGGTATCCCAACCTCAAGTCAATCTCTCAGAAAATAGATGCACCCCCCAATTGATCGAACAGGTCATCGATGCTGGGCAAGGGGTACTTGTTCTTTATGGTTACCTTATTGAGTTGTCTATAATCTACACATAGTCTAAGGGTGGCGTCCTTCTTTTTCACAAATAGGACTAGTGCTCCCCATGGAGACACGCTGGGCCGAATATAGTCCTTATCCATCATTTCTCTCAATTGCAATTTGAGTTCAACTAGTTTAGGTGTGCTCATCTGGTAGGGTGTCCTAGACACGGACACTACTCTTGGTGCAAGTTCTATCAAGAAGTCAATGTCCCTTCTCGGAGGTAGACCTGGTACCTCTTCTGGAAATACATCTTTGTATTCTCTTAGGGTAGGGTGGTCTTCGAGGCTTGGTTTGACTCCTTCAATTGTTTTCAATACTTGTATTGCATATAGGGGACATCCTTTTCTACAATACTTTCTCATTTGAAGAGTTGATATTTGTCTCACTGAGACAGGTTTTTGGATCCCTTGAAGGGTTATCCTTTTTCCTTCTTTACCTTCACATTCTAAGGTTTTATGGTAACAGTCCAATTTGGCTTTATGGGTGGCTAGCCAATCCATACCAATCAACAGATCATACGATCCCAGGGGTAATATGTTAAGGGTTTCTTGGGTGGGGAATTCACCCAACATTAAGTGGCAGGCTGGTATGACCTCTGCTACCCTTCTTTTAGTGCCAGTGGCTAACTGTACCAACCATGGCTTGGTAGGTTTACATGGTTGTAGTTTACACTTATCAACAGTATTAGGGGCTATATAACTCAAGTTTGAATCAGGGTCAATCAGAATAGACACTAGATGGTTGGAAATCATACCTTCTATTTCCACCACTGAAGCTTGGTGGTCGGCTTGGTTATTATCCAAGGCTACATAAATTTGCGGCACACTCCCAGCCACATCATTGACGGTGGTAGCTTCCTGGATGCTGTAAATCCTCCGACTATTTTGTTGTCGATGTGGACAGTCTCTCAGTAGATGTTCTTCTCCACAACCCCAACATTTCAATGGTTCTCTCTTTGGGCTATCAGTCTTCACTGGTACAGATCTAGAAGTTTTATTTCTGCCCAAGGAGGGAAAGTTATGTTGGTGTACACTTTGGGCTGGGAAGCTCATCCTTGAGTTCTTCTTATAGATCTTAAATCTTGGAGATTTAATCCCCTTTCTCTAAAATCCCGAACTATTCTTCAGTTTCCAGCCTTCGCGAGGTTTTGTCCGATGTCCAAACTGTTCATGACAATATCTTGCCTTTAAAATAGTGCCTTCTAGGGTCTTTGTCTCATCAAATTCAATTATGTTTCGATAGTCCTTAGGTAGTCCGCTGATGAAATGTTGCACCTTGGCCTTTTCTTCTTTTATATAAGGTACATACCTTAGCAACTCGAGGAATCTGCTGACATATTCCTCTATAGTGAGTTGCCCCAGTTTGAGTTCATAGATTTTTTTTGTCTTTTCGTCGAAATATTTTTCCGACAGATACTTCTTCCAGAAGTATTTATCAAACCGTTCCCATGACAGGTCCTCTTCGCGAACCCCTTTCACATTCTTAAGGTCTTCCCACCAAATGGAATCCTTTTTGTTCAAGTTGAAGGTGGCCACTCGGGCCTTCAAATTTTTCGAGAAGTCATGGACTCTAAAATACTTATTTAGTCTAAGCAGACAACCCTCTGCTTCCTCTCCCTTCTTTATTTCATTGTCGAAGGAGGGTGGTTTGGCCTTCCTAAATTCTTCGAATTTATGATCCTTGGAAATCTTTTGCTTCTTCTGTCTTCTTCGAGAATAAGAACTAGTTCTGTTGCTAGAAGAGTCCTTCGGACCACCAGCTTCCTTCTCATAGGAATCGCCCACCACTGGTCCTTTACCTCTAGGATGGACCTTTTTCGAGGTTCTCCTCTCAGTGTGGCCACTGATATGACCATGTTTTTGTACCTCAGGTTCATGCTGCATTTGTCTTTGTAGGTAGGATAATCTCTGCAGTAAAACTGTGTTACTTTCTGTTTGTTTTTCTTGTTCTTTCATCATCCTCTCATTGTCATCCTTGCAGCTTTATAATTAGACCATGAGGCTCCTCATAGTCTCAGCTAGATCTGGAGGGGTCCCTACTGCCCTCCTTTCCTTAGAATCTTCACCTCTATTGTGGGAGCCCTCCCCCACTTCATGGTGAGTCACCATTCTCTATGTCTACAATTTTCTGCGGTTGATCCTCCACTTGTGTACAAGGGAAAAACATTGGTTGTTAGTCAATATTTATATTTATTTATAACCAGTACATAATTCATATTTTTCACATGTACACACACACAATAGGAGTTTTCATTCTTAACTTCGACATTTGATTAAGAAGGTTAAGACAGGGGGTTACTCCTTTTAGGAGTATTTTGAATGGATCTCTTGCGTAACTCATTCATGAGCCCAAGTAGACCAAGTGTTGTAACCATGCTTTGATACCAATTTGTAACACACACACTACGAGAACTAAGATTTTTCAGTTTTTTCCCCCTTTTTATCGAGGAACAGAATCCCCAAATTCCTACGAGGTTATAGTGTCGGCTAGGTCTTCCAATCGGGACCTTCACCACACCAACTCACTGGTTCTTTCGTTGAAGATCCATCATGTGCAACTCCCACACCAAACGTAGGATTTACTCCCATGTGTTCGTCGGTTGTGACCTCGGGCTAAGCCAGGAGGTGCCTTTCGCATTTCGGGACTTCGAAAACCAGGATTTCACGATGTAAGAGGACGAGGGGTTCCTACCCTTCGGTTTCACGGGCGTTGAAACACCAAAAAACCTATATCTGTCAAACTCATATCGGGGTTTCATCCATCGTAGTTTCACGCCTGGCGAATACGAGGAAAACTGACCTTTAGGAATCTTGGGTACCGAAATGCCGAAACACTAAGACTATATGTGCTAATCCATTTTGGGAGTTCGCCTATCGGGATTTCACGATGTGTGAGAATAGGAGGTATCGCACCTGGGTTTTCCGGGAGCCGAAACTCCAAAACATCATAACTTTTCCATGCTAGTCCATTTCCGGGTTTCGCTAATCGGGATTTCGGGATTGGCGAGTACAAGGGAACTTACCCTTAGGTATCCCGAGTGCCGAAACACAGAAACACCATAACTCATCTGCGCTATTTTCATTTCGGGGTTTCATCCATCAGGATTTCGTGATATGAGAGAACAGGAGGTCTCGCACCTGGGTTTCCTGGGAGCCAAAACTCCGAAACACCGAACTCTAAATACACTAAACTATGTTGGGATTTCGTGAGTCGGGATTTTGGGACTTGCGAGTGTAAGGGAACTCGCCCTTGGGTATTCTGGGTACCGAAACACCGAAACGCCGAATCTATACGAGCTAAGCAATTTTGGGAATCTACAAACTAGATTTTCGGGATATGCGACGATAGGAGGTCTCACACCTGGGTTTCCTGAAAGACAAAACTACGAAACCTACATATATATATATATATATCGCTCAGCCTATTTCAGGGTTTCCTCCATTGGGATTTCGGGATGTGCGACGACAGAAGGTCTCGCACCTGGGTTTCCTGGGAGTCGAAACTCTGAAACATCATAACCTTTCCACGCTAGTCCCTTTCGGGGTTTTTCTAATTGGGATTTCGGGGTTGGCAAGTACAAGGGAACTTACCCTTAGGTATCCCGGGTGCTGAAACACCGAAACACCATAACTCATCTGCGCCATTGTCATTTCGGGGTTTCATCTATCGGGATTTCGCGAGTCGGGTTTTCAAGACTAGCAAGTACATGGGGCCCGCACTTAGGTACCCCAGGTGCCGAAATACTGAAATGTGATAACTTCTCCACACTCTATATTTTCGGGATTTAGCTACATGCTATCATTTCGAGATTTCACATGTCGGGGTTTTGGGACTTGCGAGTACAAGGAAACTCGCACTTAGGTACCCTGGGTGCCGAAACACCGAAATTTCGAAGTCTAAGAGGACCATTCTCTCTCGTGCAGGGTTTTAAGACTTACGCCATAAAATCCTCTAGTAGATCCTTGGATAAACTTTCAAAAAGGGTGTCCCTGTGGGGAGATCTATCTAGGGCATTTACTTGAGACAAATAAGGGAACAAATTTCCTACATGTCGGGGTTTCAGGACTTGGGAGTATAAGGAAACTCGCACTTAGTTACCCTGGGTGCCGAAACACCAAAATGTCGAAGTCTAAGAGGACCATTTTCTCTCGTCCAGGGTTTTAAGACTTACACCATAAAATCCTCCAACAGATCCTTGGATAAACTTTCAAAAAGGGTGTCCCTGTGGGGAGATCTATCCAGGGCATTTACTTGAGACAAATAAGGGAACAAATTTCCCAAGAATAGACTTGAAAACTAAAGTTGTTCAAAACATATAAATATATACGTGTATATATTTACGTAAGCCATAGGTGGTCTTTCCAACATAAGCATGCAGTCAATATATCTATCTATCTATCTATCTATCTATCTATCTATCTATCTATCTATCTATCTATCTATCTATCTATCTATCTATCTATATATATATATATATATATATATAAGCGATAGGTAGCCTTTCCAATATAATCCTACAACCACCATTTTTTATCAAAACACCATACAGACAGTCTTACACTGTAACCATTCATAATTACACAAACCATGAACATACATGTCAGAATACTAATTTCAAGATACGAAATATAACACTTATTAGAAAAACACCAGGTTTGATGCAACTGCTGAGAGGGGTGCTCATTTCCACCCAACCATAGGCTCAGGGATTCCGAATAGATTTACCACTAGCCACCCCCGAGCTTAGACCACGATGCTGTGAGACTGAATCTCTATTCGTCAGAAGTCGAGAACGAAGGTTACTCTCCTTCTTCTCTTCTTATCAATCACTCTGTATATTTTTTCCAGAGTCCTTCTAATTTCTCCCCTCTTGTGATCTCTGTCGCAACTGTCCCCTTCCACACCTCTTTCCTACCCTTTTCTTTTCCAGCGAGGTTGCATGTGGCACGAACTTCCCCACGGTGGTCAGGTCTGAGGCTTCCACGGATGGGTGGTTCACCTCCATCCCTCATTAACTTATGAGGAGCCTCTTGACCTACTAACCCGGCGAGTAATTCATTTCGGGGCCAGTGAGCCACTCTTGATCTTTGGGCCAGTGAAGACAAAAAACCGTATTGGTTTTGGTGGAAGTTAATGTCACCATTCCATGTGCCTTCCACCACCTTTCATCAGCCATCGTGGTCTCATTTTAGCACATCCCCCTCCTAGCCACGGATGATTTTAAGGATCGAAATTTATTTTAAAATTTAGAAAACTTGGTGAATCTTACTAATCCTTCATATACTAACTATAAATGATTAGCGATTTTTTGTAAAAATATTCAAATTTCTAAGTATTTTATATAGTTTTTATAAAATTTTGGCGATTTTTAAGGTAAAATAATTTTATCCTATAGAATTTGGGCGAATCATTTTTAAAATAGTGAATCTCGTTTTTGGAAAAACCATGGAAAATTAGCCCATGAGGGAAATTTAGCCCCTAAAATCATCCCTGCTCCCAATAGTCCTGCAACATATATTCATAACATTATTTACATTCGTTGGCCTTTTATACTAAGGTCCATTCAAATTCACACATTCACATCTTGAGTTTGCCATAGTTCTTGGCTAGTATAGTTATTTTTATAGACTGGGGGAAACAGGGTGTTACATGAAGCGCCAAAAGTCATGTGGGCCTCATTTGGGTAAGTTAGTACATCAACTTCCCAGGGTCGTAACGTTTGCATACGATCTTCGTTTTAGGCATACAATAGCTCGTTGGAAAGGTCTCTCTGAGGACTACACATGGTGATGCTATTTATCAAAAGTTATTTTGATTGTGGCGAGCCCTAAAAATGATGTTTAGGGCCTCAAAACGACCCCACAAGTCAAGGACCTGAAAACTAGGGAAAAAACTGTCAAACTGGAAAACTGCCAAAATGAGCCAATTGGAATAGGTGGGAGGCCATCGACATCCATCTGGATCAAAGAAGCTAACACAATTATAAAAAATTCAAGAGATAAAAATCTATTTGTGATGAAATTAATAATCCACAATAAAGAGGATGAGTGATATATTGATGTGAAATGTTCAACCCATATGACTTAAATCAAAACAAATGAAGGAAAACATAAGAACTTTAATGATGTGCTTTATGTTTGAGGTTTGAAAAATAATTTTCTATTAATAAAAATAAATGCCAAAGCAACACTACATAAGAGTATTTGATGATAAGGATTGCATTCTCCTAAATACACTAATAATAACAAGAGGGTGCCTAAAGAAACTCTAACTAAGATCAAATTAATAAAATTGTCCAATAAGAAGAGGGTTGTTGGCCCTTGATCAAGTTTTGGAATAATCTTGGTCATATTTGACCGTTTTTGGGACTTTGACAGCCTGTCGAAGATGGAACGCCAGACGAAGCAGACATTACAGAATCTCGACCTACTTTTGGGTCCCTTTTTGGGTTTTGGGAATATGTAATGGGAAAGGGATGTCGGCCCATGGGTTTACCCACGCTTAGGCCCATTTTGTATGTATAAATAGAAGATAGGAAAATGTAAGAAATAAGAAATATAGAAGAATATTGTATCTATGTGATATAGGCTACGTGCCAAGTGGGATCGATGTGATGGAGGTGTTGTGCATTCTATAGGCTTGCAGAGCTTAGTGCAAGTCCCTCTATGGAGATATAGAAGGATTTGTGTTGTAAGACGAGGAAGAAGGATCTAGCGAGCTGCACAGATCTTCTATCCTATGCGCAGTAGGTTTTGGTGGCTCCGTGCTTGTAACCAATTGAAGATGCTAATAAAGAAGAAGAGTTGGTGGACGTAGCCACAGAGTGGGGGTGAAGCACGTAATTCTATGTGTTATGATTTTTTCTTTGACTTGATGTGTTTATCCCTTCTTTTGCAAAGTGCTTTGATATATTTAGATGGATATACTTATGCTTTGTGCTTCATTAGATGTGTATGAATAGTAGATCTGATATGTATGAATATGCTTAGTGTTGATCTACTGGATCTAATCTGTTTTACTATTGCTAAGTACTAAGATACCTTAGATCTAAGTGAATGCTACGATGCTCTGTGCTATTTGTGAAGAATAATAAGGGTTGAATATTGATGAATGATCAATGCTAAAGTGCTCTATAAGCGATATAATCACAGACTTGTGTCCCAGCTAAGGTTGTAGAAACCTGAGTCTCGCAA
Organism: Picea engelmannii; assembly: GCA_009831015.1. Classification (NCBI taxonomy): domain Eukaryota; kingdom Viridiplantae; phylum Streptophyta; class Pinopsida; order Pinales; family Pinaceae; genus Picea; species Picea engelmannii. The sequence continues at coordinate 227,328 of ML783619.1, read as the reverse complement.
CCACCCCTGCTTCTACCTCGGGTGAGACTTCATCTGCTTTATAGGTGTTTCCGAAAGGGCTGGTAGTTAGGATTTTGTTGGTGCATTGTTGTAGCGTTGAACCCCGGGTCTGCCCCTGTGCCAACAAATGGTTCCATTGTCGAGACTTGAAACTGTGATTGCTGGGAACTGAGGAAGAAGAAGCTTTGTGCAAAGATTCATCCTGAAACTATGGAATCTCTGTGTGTGGATCTGTGCCCTAGTGTGTAGTATTCCACTTGATCTGAAATGCTCTGTGCTAAAGAAAAAAGGCCATATATGAAGAAAAGAAGCAAGATCTGAATGCTTTGTGCTCTAAGAAAATTAAAAGTGGAAGTTTATGAACAAAAGAGGTCAGATTTGTAGAAAAGAGGTAAGATCTGTAAGCTCAGTGCTCTAATAAAGGTAAGAATAGTTAAAAGTTTTTAGATCTGGAAGTTTTGTATTCTGTAGAAGTAAGATAAGTGAAAATTTTTGTTTCTAAAAATATGAATCTAGGTGTGTTTGATAGATTCTGTCCTAGCTTGAAAACTAGGGCTCTGATAGATGAAAGAAAGTTTGATATGAATAAATCTGATAAGCATAATGATAGATATGTTATACCTATGCATGGAAAAAATGTTTGGACTAACAAATGGATGCAGGATCCTAGAATGAATTTTTTGTAGGCTAGCTACCATGATCCTGGTGCGCAGTACAAAATAAGTTGGGGAACATTTAAATGAAAGAGAGGGTTAACCCTCTGTTACAGTTGCAGAAGACTGGGACATATTGCTAAGGATTTCCCTAGTGGAAGATCTAGTTGCCTATGTTGCAAAACTTTGAACCATGAAGTGTTGGATTGCCCTAGAATGATTGCTAAGCTTGAAAGAATGAATATGAATGAAGAAAACCCTAAGGCAGATCCAGAAATAGTAGAACCCTAGAAGGAATCAGAGAAGGTATTGCTACAGATGAAAGACACCTTGAATGATCACCGACATGTTAGGTTATCAGAGATATTTAAAGAAAAAGAATGTATCGAGGTAAGAATAGGAGACTTCGACATTGACTATGTTCTTGATGAAGAAACACAAGTGAACATTATGCCGGAGAGAACTTGGGAAGATATAGGAAGGCTTGCTATGATCCCTTCATTAGGAGGAATAGGGCTATTCAGAGGAAAACTGGTAACCCTATGTGGAAATCTCACTCATATATCTATGAATGCCAATGGAACTTCGACTAAAGCAGATTTTGAGATTATTAAATTTATTAAGGACAATGCCCCATTTACCATGTTTCTAGGAAATCCCTAGGTTGATAACAATCAAGCTAGACAAAAGGAAGAAGACGATTTTTTGGAACAACAAAAATAAGAGTTAAAAGATTTCATGACTAGAAGGATCGCGCAGTTGATTAAAGAACAAGAAAACAGATTGAAGTTATTTGACACTAGAAGCCTAGATGTCAAAGATGCAAGAGCATTAGAGGACTCATAGAAGATTGAAGTATCTGTCTCAGATATAGAAGAAGTATTACCCCTGAGTCTTAGGAGAGAATCTCAACAGTGTGAAGTGACTATGTCCAAGGAAAATAAGAATCAAAATGGGAAGAGAATCACCGAGACGAAACTCACTAGAAAGAAGGCTAGGAAGCTAAGTAAAAAGAGAGCTAAGATCAATAGGCTATAGAAGATTCTAGAGGGAACCTCACAGAAGGAAAACTTGCATAATTTGAACTTTGTCGAGATATTAGACCAGAGACATAGGCCACTTCGCCGAGGTGAAAAAATATAGTCGTTGGAAGCCGATATAACTGTTCAATTGCCGCTCTGAACAGGCTGGAAAGCATTGATGGTTCACCACTAGACCGTTAGATTGCGCCATAATGGAAAGAACATGAGTTAATGACACCTCATACCCATTGCAAGAAGACCGTTGCTAAGTTTCTTATTTAGTCCGATGCACCATGCACCGAGAATACTTTTGATAATTGAGAATTTGAGCCCAAAGCCTGAGATTATTTTGCACTGTGATCATCACCTTGTTCCCATATCCTTCATTGTAGACTCTGAATTTAGTTCACACCCGATATAATTGACCCAGAGCCTATATGTCGGAAGAGCTCAGCACTGCAGAGAAAATAGTCGAAGAAGTTTTGATTGACTTAAGAACTGAGAGATTCATGTCAGAGCGAGGGTTGTCCATAGGATTATAGGCATCATCCATGAGAGGAATGGCAACCTATACATCCACTGCTCGCGCTGGTCCATCCCGACCATCCAATGAGAAACGTACTAAGAACATAGATGACCTCGCCAATGCGAAGCTGATTCCAAGCATTCTACCTGCTTATCTACCCCCTCTAAGTAGTGCCATCAACCGTGACAATGTACCCTGAGAGTTCGAATATGTTGTGATCACTGTGTACCTTCCGAAAGGGGTGTGTGCAGTTCGCGCCGATGAGGGTAAGATCACAGCACTGAAATTTAGTGACTTCAACCTTGGAGACCGAAAATCTTACAACATGCTTTCCCCGCATAATTACTTGACCAGGACCAAAGGCAAGAATTTGAAGATTATCCCGCAGACATGGACCTAGAACTTCGTGCAGTACACACTGCTTAATGTGATAAAGATCCCGCACTTCGGCCGACACCAGGAAGTAAACGCATGTGTGAAATTGTTGTTATCCTGCTACCACAAAGGTTACTTATGGTTGAACCGTCGCATCACTATGGATCCGACCTTGATCAATCAGATCACAGGTCTTAGTATGCAAGGCCCTGACCCATAGGATTTTTACCCTGGAAAGACCTTAGACCGAGCATTAGTGTAGAGGATTAAAGAAACTTATGACGATGTCAAGAAGGGCACGTGAGGCTACAAGGTAGCCTCTCTCCAGAGTGGCACAATGCACCTTTCCTGTCAGCTGATCACGGGCAAGCTAGTTCACAAGAACATACCAACCCAAGTGACTGGATTTGTAGTTGACCTCGCAGGAAAGTGCACAGAGGGACTATAGATGAACTGGGCACAGTACCTTGTAAATAAACTAGATCTTGATTGCAAAGAAGCGCAAGACCAAGGGTATGAATTCCACTTTAGATGACTTCTCATACTGATCGCTTTCATCGCCTAGGATCTACCAGAAGGCGCCACTTTCTCGTATATCGAACCCTTCACACCACCGGCCACAAAGTTTTATACGCTATGGTAATCCAATGACATGAACAAACACTGGCAGTCCAATGTTGTCTTCCACACCTATTACAACCAGTTGAAGATCACAATCCAGTCTACACCGCGCATCACCCCGAACACACTTCATAGGTTTAGACCCTATGAAATTCAGCGTGGACCGCCACTTAACCTATATTATAGCACATGCTGATGAGCATAAACAATAGCTCCATTCATGTTACAAGTTGACAAAAGATGACTTGGAGGATATTACCAAGGAATGGTTGGCAAACCTCCTTGTTCCAGTGGACCTCGCAGAGATGTCCGATGTGGATAGCCTTGAAACTATGTCGGACACACCTGGACCAAGCAAGATGAAGAAAGATGATGAAGTGCAAGTTGTCCATAACACATCGGTGAATAATTCGATCTCACTTGAGTAGGAAGACGATGGTGGAGAGATAGGTGGCATAGAAGTTGAGCAAACCAAAGGTGAAGTTACTCTGCCTAGAGAGGAGGAGGATCCATCCAAGAAAAGGAAGGTTACCCCACCTAAGCCTTCATCCCAGAAGAAAGTTAAAGCCACCAGGACTATGTTTAAGACTACCCTCACCCCAAACAACTTTGACTTCTTAGTCACTGTGTTGAATGACGCTTCACTGGAGATCGCAGAAAGGCAAGAAGTGAAGCAGGAGGAGGTACTCAGCCAAATCAAGGGTGAACTTTAAGAAGTGCAGTAGGCACTATAGTCTAGCCGCACAGTTTCTACTGTGCCCTTAACAATTGGAACAGAAGAACCAGGAGATGAGCCAGCCCAATTGCACCAAATCGCCGATAAAGTTGAAGCTCACCTTCGACAAGCTTAGGAAGAGATAGCGCAAGCCACCCAGGCTTTGATGCAGGCACAGGAAGATCTGTTAGAACAACACAGTAATGCAGAATGAGAAAAACTAGCCCTGCAAACAAAGTGGGAGGAAGAGAAAGCAGAGCTACAACAGAGCAAGGAGCAGTTGCTCATAGAGCAACTCAAGATAAAGGAATTGGTCAATAGAGCACTTTTCTCTGTGACAGTCATCGAAGTCCAGAAAGAAGAATGGGTTCCACAACAGGTGGCACAACTGGAAGGAGTGATCCAGCAGCTTCAGTGGCACATCGCATATTTGGAACTTCATACTGTGCCCGAGACCTCTCAAGATATAAGAGACCTAAGAGAGGCAACTGCCTGTAGCGCAGTTGGCAGATTGAAAGCCTTTGAATTGGAATGCAAGCAGCTGACTTCCAGGAGCACTCAGACATATGAGACCCTCATGGAGAATCCAGAGTTGTAGGCATTGGAGTCACAACTCCAAGAAGCAAAGCATCATGCAGATATGTTACAAGCGTAACTGAAGGCCTTATCACCAGTCGAAAGAATGAAGAGGTTTCCAGAGAAACGCATGACCCAGCAACAGATCCACACAATTTAGAGCAAAGTGATGAAAGTCTCTCAACGACTTCAACCAGTGCAAGAGAAGGCATGTCAACTATTCACTGAAGTTGAAAACCAAGGAGTAGAACTTGAACAGGTTGTGAGTGCAATAGAACAACGCCTAGAAGGACCAGTCAATGACACACTCATCCAGGAGTTCATTGAGCAAGAGGCAGTAGCACTACAACAGGTCGAAGCAGCCCGAGCCAAGCTTGAGACGTTCGAAGCAGAATTGCTCAGACCAGAGTGACTCGGGATGAGTCACAGGTGAGTGTTGGGGGCCTGTTGGCCCTTGACCAAGTTTTGGAATAATCTTGGTCATATTTGACCGTTTTTTGGACTTCGACAGCCTGTCGAAGATGGAGCGTCAGACGAAGCAGAGACTACAGAATATCGACCCACTTTTGGGTTCCTTTTTGGGTTTTGGGAATATGTAATGGGAAAGGGATGTCAACCCATGGGTTTACCCATGCTTAGGCCCATTTTGTATGTATAAATAGAATATAGGCAAACGTAAGAAATAAGAAATATAGAAGAATATTGTATCTATGTGATATAGGCTACATGCCAAGTGGGATCTGTGTGATCGAGGTGTTGTGCATTCTATATGCTTGCAGAGCTTAGTGCAAGTCCCTGTGTGGAGATATAGAAGGATTTGTGTTGTAAGGCAAGGAAGAAGGATCTAGCGAGCTGCGCAGATCTTCTGTCCTATGCGCAGTAGGTTTTGGTGGCTCCGTGTTTGTAACCGATTGAAGACGCTAATAAAGAAGAAGAGTTGGTGGACGTAGCCCCATAGTGGGGGTGAACCACGTAAATCTGTGTGTTATGCTCTGTGCTTTGACTTGATGTGTTTATCCCTGCTTTTGCAAAGTGCTTTGATATATTTAGATAGATATACTTATGCTTTGTGCTTCATTAGATGTGTATGAATAGTAGATATGATATGTATGAAGATGCTTAGTGTTGATCTACTGGATCTGATCTATTTTACTATTGCTAAGTACTAAGATACCTTAGATCTAAGTGAATGTTGCGATGCTCTGTACTATCTGCGAAATATAATAAGGGTTGAATATTGATGAATAATCATCAATGCTAAAGTGCTCTGTAAACGATATAATCACAGACTTGTGTCCCAGCTAAGGTTGCAGACACCCGAGTCTCGCAACCACCCCTGCTTCTATCTCAGGTGAGACTTCATCTGCTTCGCAGTTGTTGCCGAAAGGGCCGGTAGTTAAGGTTTTGTTGGTGTGTTGTTGTAGCGTTGAACCCCGAGTATGCCCCTGTGCCAACAAGGGTGCATAAAGTAGTTCTAACTAAGATTCCATTAATGAAGTTGTCTACTCCTGCCACCTTGACACATACCTTTCATACTATGAATAAGTTGGATAATAGATAGTGGCATCACATATTTAGACATCTAAATTATCATATCCTAACCCTATCTAGTATGAAAAATATGGTAAGAAGACTTACATTCATAAAAAAAAAAATGTTGATTTTATAAAAGTTGTAGCTTTCTAAATCATTTGTAAAAATATAAATCAATTATATAACACTTTAAATTTTTAGTTATATGATATTTTAAAAGTTTCATTTTATGTTTGAGAGCAGCCAACCTACACTATTACACATATGTATATAAAGAAAGACTGACATGGCATCCATGAAGTCACACCTACCAAATACACACTTACCAAATGAAACTATGAAGCAAACCCACTTTTTATGCACACCTACCAAATGAAACTATGAAGCAAAAGTATATAGGCTCCCTGATCTAAAAAGGATAATGTTTGTAAATAAAGATCTGATTCTT
>ML783619.1:189819-201839 GCA_009831015.1 Picea engelmannii | reverse complement strand
CTAACCTTTTGCGTTTTCTGGATCATTTTGGTTAGGTCCTTTTTGATTATTTCCTAGCAGTATTGGTAGAATCTGGCAGTGAATCCGTCCGGGCCCGGAGCTTTGTCGGGATTCATCTGATCGAGGGCCTCCTTTATTTCTTGTTGTGTGATCTCACTTGTTAGCTTGCTATTGGAGTCTACACTTATTAATTTTGGGATCAGATTGAGGGGATATGCTTGCTGATCTAACTCCACGTCCTTTGGGGCTATATATAATTTCTCGAATGTCTCATAAGCTGCTTGTTTGATTCCATCCGGGTCTACTATTATTGTGTCTCGGATCTGCACTTCCTTAACTGCATTGTAATGTTTCCTTGCCTCTGATTGTTTGTGGAAGTAGGCTGTATTTCGGTCTCTTTCTTTCAGCCATAAACTTCTTGATTTCTGTCTCCAATAGTTCTCCTCCAGTCTACAAGCTTGGTGCCATTCCCTTTGAAGGTTGTCCTCTTTTTTCAAATTTTCCGGAGTGATCTCCTTTCGTTCCATTTCCAGCTGATGTGCTTCGAGAAGGCCTTGGGCTTCTAGTCGAACTGCTGCTGGGCTTGGCTGGGTTTTGGCCCAAGACTTTAGAGTATATTTCAGCTTTTTTATTTTTTCTTCCCAAACATAGGATGCTGAACCTTGGACTGTAGTGGCCCAAACTTTTGTAACAATATCAGCAAATCCTTTATCATAGATCCAATTTGGGCTGAACCTGAATGGAATGGGCCCTTTGACTTGGTCTTTCTTGATTTCTAGACGTATTGGTTTATGGTCTGAGGTACTGTGGGTCAGAATTTCTGATTTTGTCTCAAGTCCTAGCACCAGGAAGGAGCTTTGGACAAGGAACCTGTCTAATCTGGCAGCGATGTGACCTGGGCCAATTCTCTTATTCGTCCACGTGTAGCGGCCCTTAGTGGGTTTTATGTCGAGGAGGTCCCATGCGGCAGCTATGTCTTCTACCCATTCATGGGCTGGGTCTCTCACTATCGAGCCTCCCCTCTTCTCATCCTGGGCCAACGTTACATTGAAATCTCCTCCAAGAATAATATTGGAGAGATTGTTTTGCTGTAAATAGGTCTGCAGAGATTCCCAGCATTGAATTTTTTCCCCTAAAATCTGAGGAGCATAAATATTAAATATGCTTACCTGACTTCCCGTGCTTTTGTGGTGAACTTTGGTATGAATCCAGTGCATGCAAATATGGGAGCTGATCATGTCGATTCTGGAGGCGTCCCACAGAGTGCAAATCCCTCCTGAAGCTCCCCGTGCATTCCCGACGACTCCTTGACTTCCTCTCCAAACTTTCGATAAGGTTCTGAGCACATCTTGCTGGCTCATTTTGGTCTCCTGGAGCAGTAGTATGCTTGCTTTCGAAGATTTGAGGATATCTTTCAGAGCTTCTTCCTTTTTTTTGCTGCCCATCCCTCTACAGTTCCAGGAGGTTATTATCATTAAGAACCTAGTTAGGGGTCCCTCCTTGGGAGGCTTTGATCTGCTTCCGCGTTGGATGACCAGTGAACGCCGTTTTGAGAGTGGATTGTGATCCATTCAGCACTGCTTTGTGGGCTTCTTGGTTCCTTTCATCAATTTTTGATTTCCGACCTCTTCCTTTTTTATTTGGGGAGATCCAAGTTTCATTTGCCTCCTCTGATTCACTTTCTATTTGGATCTCCCCATCCTCTGCATTATGACGGTCGTCCTGTTGCTGGGGGGGATTGCTTTGTGCCCCCTCTTCTTCTATTGGCGAGTTTCCTTTATCTTTCAAGTGATGATCTTCCTTCCCTTCCTCAAGGATCGCCTCATTTGGAGCTTGAACACTTTCCTCCATGTTTTGGCCTAGGATTCGAAAGCTATTCTCCTTTCCTGGGGCTTCCGTGGATTTGGATTTCTGTGGTTCTGCCTGCTCTCGTCTTTGGCCTCTTGCTCTTGATCTCCCTTTCCGGGCTTGCTGCCAACCTTCCTCTCCCTCTTTTTCTGTGGTGGAAGGGGGAGCTTTTGGGAAATTTCTTAGGAAGTGACCATATTCGTGGCAGCCTCTGCACTTGAACGGGAGCTGTTCGTAATCCAATTTTTGTATGTGGTGCCAGGTTCCGACCTTGAGCTTGATTGCTTCTGGTAGGCCAACTTCCAGATCTACCTCTATGCAAATGCACGCACAAGAGTACTGATCCCTTGGTTCTGCTCGATCGATGTAGCGCCCAAGACCATTGCCGATTGCTTGAAGAGAGGAGGTATTCCAGCATTGGATTGGTAGATTGGGAAGTCTGACCCAGACCGGAACGTCTTTGGGGATTTCTGAGGCAGGGTCGAAGCTCGGGGTCCATCTATTCAAGTAAAGCCCTTGAGTTCCCATGAAGTAGGGGCCGTTTCTGAAGATCAGGTCTCTGTTCTCCTGGGAAATAAATTCAAAGATGAAATATCCTCGTCCGACCGCGTAGCTGGTCACACTGTTTGTAACCAGCGGTCGCCAGTTTCGTTGGACCCAGTTGTCTGTGGATCTGGAGGAGGGCCAGAGGCCCATGAATTGGCCAATGAGACCTCGTTCAGAGAGAGATAGGGAAACTTTCATCGGTTGATCAGGGGGAAGATCGATTTCTGGAATATCCTTCAGTTTCTTGACGAAGCTGGGAGCTTCTACTGTGGTCGATTGTTTGCTACATGCCTCTACCAGACAGCGAAAGGAGGAGGCTGGGGAAGGAGGGGGCGGTGGCTCCCCTCCCTGACCTGCCATGGCGGCTCTCAGACCCTAACGCACCAGTTCGCGCGCGAGTTTGGCTCACAAATCCACTCCTGTCCGCGTCATGCATGCATTTACCCGCTGCCAACAGACCTATTCAACATCTCGACGGGTTTACAAGCATTTCCCACAGCTCTATTAATAATTTATATCTGGTGCTCCTTACCTCCACTACCAGTTGTTCAAAAATTCACTAGAACATGCTTAGTATTAGTTGAAGACTCACTTTAGCTTAGTGATCTCCTCCTTTAAAGAATCTAACCAGACCAATTGATTCTCTCCAACACTTTCGGCCGCTTCAACCATGGATTCCTACTTCTTCTGTCGCTTGATCCTTTTCTTCTTAGCAGCTAGACTATTGATGAATAAATCCTTCATAGTGGGATTCAACCTGACTTCCAACCGTGAGTCTATAGCCAACTCTGTGTGGAATTTACTCACTAGAATGTGTGCAAGGACCCTTTCCTCCTTATTCCCAGGAAAGTCTAGCATGTTGCTTGAATAACTAGTCTCACTCGATTTAGCCTTGTCCATGTATCTCAGGTTGTGGATACCGAAATAATTTTACAGAGAGTAGAAAGTCAAGCAGTTTGGAGATTACTTCGGTTATGGATACACAGATACCTTCATACTTGAGGATTGGCAGTTATAGAATTCCAATTATGAAGTGCAGACAGATTACGTACAAGAGCATTGGGTTTCCATGCTCGGCTAATCCATTTCAAATGATTAGCTTTTGATTTCACTACATGGCAGCGTTCAGCTAATGTCACATGGTTGCGAAGTACTGAATGAGTGAAGCAGGGTGATCTGACTAGCCGTCGCCCGCTCCATGAGTGGTGGATTTGACATGTTGAGACACGTGATACTGCATCTTGGAAAAAGTGGTTTCGGAAAACCACCTTCTTACATAGATGTATCTCTAAAGGCACTGGACGTCTATGTTTTCAAGACTTGGGTCTTATCTAGAATTTTCATGGTGATAACACTAGGAAATTGGGAGAGATAATTCTGATGTATATATTGTACCAAAATGGTGCATATTCTCATGAATTGTTGAATTGTTAGCCTGATAAGTTTCGATGGCTGGACGTTTTCCAGAATTAACAACAACTAGATTAGATCAAACTAGTGCGGAGTCCATAGGAATGGAAGAAGAACAGGGGAATTATAGTCAGCAAGATGAGAGCAGAGGGGTGGATGTCCATTTGGGATTTAAGAAATGAACTCCAACAGACATGGATAAGAAAGGAATGAAAACATGAATATGGATGAGACCATTAAGAACTTGTAGAAAGATGTCCAAATCCATAAAGTTGATAATGAAAGGCTTATGAGAGATAAAGAGCATTAGGATGACTTCAACATGAAGTTATTGGAGGGCTTGAACATAATAGAAAATAAATTGGTTAAGGAGAGTGGCTCAAGAAAATCTGGAAGTCACAAGCCTTCAGATGATAAAAGAAAAGCAAAAAGTGCTAGTAGACATCACCATCATTCCCTAAGGCATTCCAATAAGAGAGAAGGAAACAACTCAAGTCTATCCCCTGTCAGAAGGTATAAGAGGTCTGGGGTGGATGAGATGTGAGGAGAAATGAACAAAATCAAACCTCCTACATTTGATGGTGAGCAAAAGAAGGATGAAGATGTAGAAACATGGTTGTTGGGCATGAGAAAGTATTTTCAATTGCATAATTATTCTTCTCATGTAGAAGGTAGAATTGCTATCTATCAACTCAAAGGAAAGGCCTCCATATGGTGGGATCAACTTGTGCAGGTGAAACACATTGAAGAGAAAAGTATTACTTGGAGGGAATTCAAGAAGTAGTTTGAGAAGAAGTACTTGACAAAGAGATACTATGACAAGAAAATGAAAGAGTTCTTTGAACTCAAGCTTGGAAGTATGACCATAGATGAATATGAGAGAAGGTTTCTGGAATTGTTGAAGTATGTCTCCTTCATCAAGGATGCAACAATCAAAATTCAAAGGGTATTTGAGTGGATTTCCACCGTTCATCAGTGAAAAAATATAGTATGATGATCCCAAGACATTATAAGAGACCATAAAGAGAGATAAATGCCTATATGATGAACATAAATCAAGGCCATCTTTCCAAAAGGCTTAGGAAGACAATAAGAAATTCAATATGGACCAGAGGAAGAAGGGAGCTAAGCCACCATTCTTCAGAAATAATCCACAAGGATAGCAAATGCCTAAAGAACCCAAAACGATTGACACAGGGAGTCAAGGGCCAAGGAATCCACCTATGCAATGTTGGGGTTGTAAAGGAGACCATAGGTTCAAAGATTGTCCTCACAGAGGTGAAAAAGGAAGGGTTGTTCACAATTTACAACAAGATGAAACAATGGAGGACATGTGAAAATATGTGCCAAGGATTTATGCAGTCCTGAAATATTTTGAAGATGTGTTCAAGGAGGTACCCAGACTACCCCCAAGGAGAGACATTGATTTATCTATAAAGTTGATGCCTGGAGCAATGCATCTTGAAGAAATTTTGAAGAAGGGGTATATACGCCCAAGCATGTCACCTTGGGGCACCCCAGTCTTTTTTGTGAGAAATAAATATGGAACACTAAGGCTGTGCATTCACTTCAGACAGTTGAATAAAGTGATTGTTAAGAACAAGTATCCTCTGCCAAGGATTGATGACCTCTTTGATCAATTGAAGGATGCAAAGATATTTTCAAAGATAGATCTCAGATCAAGATACCATCAGGTAAGGATTAAAGATGAATATGTCAGCAAGACCGCCTTCAGGACAAGGTATGGTCATTATGAGTTCATAGTGGTGCCATTTGGGTTGTCTAATGCACCAGTTGTTTTCATGTGCTTAATGAATGGTGTTTTCCGAGAGTTTTTGGACAAGTTTGCCATTGTCTTTTCGGATGACATTCTTATATATTCCAAGTTAGAGGAAGAACATGAACATCATTTGAGGATGGTGTTGAAAGTATTAAGGGAACATCATTTGTATGCCAAATTGAGAAAGTGATCATTTTATCAGAAACAAATTCATTATTTGGGACATATCATTTCAAAGGATGGGATAGCAGTGAATCCTGAGAAGATAGAGGCCATTAGAGAATGGTCAGCGCCAAAGAATGTGACAGAGGTGAGATCATTCATGGGTATTGAAGGCTACTACATAATATTTATTGAAGGATTCTCAAAGATTTCACACCCAATCACTTCTTTGCAAAGAAAGGGAGTGAAGTTTCAGTGGACACTGGATAGAGAGAAGAGTTTCCAACACTTGAAACAATTATTGACAAGTGCTCCAATATTAAGGATCGCAGACCCAGATGAAGACTTCATCGTATGAACCGATGCATGTAATGAAGGACTTGGTGGAGTCCTTAGTCAAAATGGGTTTGTCATATGTTATGAATCAAGGAAGTTGGAGGATCATGAAAGAAACTATGCTACTCATGATTTGGAGTTGGAAGCCATAGTGCATGCCTTGAGGAAATGGAGACACTACCTCATGGGAAAGAGGTTTGAGCTAAGAACAAACCACAATGGTCTGAAATATTTATTTGATTAGCCAAATCTAAATGCTAGGCAAAGCATATGGTTAGAATTTTTAAGCGAATATGACTTTGATATAAAGCATATCAAGGGGAAGGAGAATAAAGTGGCTGATGCACTCAACAGGAAGGTGCATGAATTACATGATACAAAAATTATCATGTATCAGACTGATATTAAAATCAAAATTATGGAGGCTGCAAATGTAGATATTCAATACAGAGAATTGGTAGCAATGCTACAACATGGTAAGATACCACAAAATGTGGATAATTATAATTTGGGAATAGACAAAATATTGTTGCGCAAGAACATAATTTTTGTTCCAAATGTCCAGGACCTGAAACATATGATTTTGCATGAAATGTATAATGCTCCTTATGCATGGCACCTTGTATATTAGAAAACCATGGCAACGATCAAGAGCCATTACTTTTGTCTAGGTATGAAGAGAGAGATCGCCGAGTACATCACTAGATGTATGGAATGCTAGAAAGTTAAAGTTGAGAATAGGCACCCAGCAAGGTTGCTGCAACCTTTAACCATTCCTGAATGGAAGTGGGAAGTGGTGACAATGGATTTTATGACAGGATTGCCTAGAATAGGAAAGTTGCATGATTCCATCATGGTGGCGATAGACAAGATTACGAAATATACCCATTTTATTCCACTTAAAACTACACACAAGGCAACAGATGTTGCTGATATTTTCATGAAGGAAGTGGCATGATTGCACGGGATTCCTAAAACAATTGTGTCTGACAGAGACTCGAAATTCACCTTAAATTTTTGGAAAGGATTGTTCAAAGGATTTGGAACGAATATGAACTTTAGTACAACTTATCATCCTGAGTATGATGGACAAATAGAGAGGGTGAACAAAGTGATAGAAGATAGATTGAGAATGTATGTGATGGAAAAACAATCGAAATGGAAAGACTACCTACACTTGGTATAATTCGCTAACAATAATGGGTATTAGGCATCATTGAAGATGAGCCCATTTGAAGCACTTTACAGTAGAAAGTGCAATACTCCAATGAGTTGGGATAATCCAACTGATAGGACAATAGTTGGGCTAGATTTGCTCAAGGAGATGGAGGACCAAATGATAAAAATTAAGCAGAATTTAAAAGCTGCCCAAGACAGACAGAAAATTTATGCCGATAAGAACAAAACCCATAGATAATTCAAAGTGGGTGATCATGTTTTCTTGAAAGTAAAAGCTAACAAGAGTTCCCTGAAGCTGGGAAGTTGTGCCAAGTTGGTAGCCATATTTTGTGGGACATTTGAGATCCTAAAGATGATTGGTCTAGTTGCTTATATGATTGCATTTCTTGCATCTATGTCTTTTCATAATGTTTTCCATGTATCATTGCTAAAGAAATATATACCTGATGATAATCATGTTATTGATTGGAAAGTGATTCAGGTGAAGCAAGAAGGCACTTTTCAAGTGCATCTGGTGCGCATTTTGGACCGGAGAGTCAAGTAGCTCCAGAACTGAGCCATATGGCTTGTAAAGGCTCAATGGACCTGGTAGGGTCCTAAGGACGCTACTTGGGAGCATGAGGATGCAATGCGGACAAAATAACCACATCTTTTTGAAGATTTTTGAAAACTCGGTTGTATATGGGTGTATGATGCACTGAGGACAATGCATAAATAAGGGGAGGGGATTGTAATATACCTCGATTGAACCCAATTGTAAATGTAATATAAGTATACATAAGTTGGTGAGATGTTTTGACATCATTTTGTAATGCACTTCCCATGGCATAGTGTGCGCATGAATTGTGCAGTAAAATGATGTAGCATGCACATTCCTGGATACCGCATGCAATAACTAAAGTGTGCGCAGTATGGAGGACAATGAGACTTGTGTATATGATATGTGTTATAGGTTGGTGAGATATTTATTATAAGATGAGATGCTTATGTTTTGGTATTAGGCCGGAGCGCCTAGATGTTAAAGGCCAGTATGCCTATTTTGTACATGGCTGATGATTAATATAAAATACATCGTTGTGCGCAGACCGACAACGATAAAAGAGATGGGGGACTGAAATTCACCAGTTAGGGAAAGGGAGGGACAAAAGTCAAAGGAAATGGTTAATCTAGAAAGCTTAAGCCAAAAATGGAATATTATATTAATATTTCCTAAAGCATAAAGTATGGATAATTATTTTATCCAAAGTTCTAAAGTCGGGGACAAGTGGATCAAAGTAACTTCCGATATGACAAGGGTCAAGTTGAGGACATGAATTCATATCATGGGGACTTAGCTCTTTTGGTCACTTTTCACTGGGATTCTTACCAGCAACTTGACCATCATTCTCACCATCACTTTCATGATGAGTTTCACGGTGATTCCTTCCATCACTCAGTTGTTCAGTCAATGATTCCATGAACATTTTCACTCATGCAGTCTGTTATCCTTGAGACATCCATTTCACCATATCTAAGATTGTTCCCATAGTCTTTTCCAGTTGGTGTACCTAGTTAGCTTGGAGAGGGATTGAAAAAGCGGGTTGTCAGGCCTGTGAGAAATTCTCTGAGCGAGAGAATTGCTAGGGATTGATTCCCAAAGGTGATAAAATGTAGCTATGGTGCTCTGAGAATTCTGGTCTAGCCTGTTGGTGAAGCCCTAGAAGGGAAGTGGGGCAGCTAAGGGACTATTGAGCAGAGAAGGGGCACACTTCCTTGGGTGGGATAGACATGTGGGGAATGAGAGGCTGTAGACTGTTAGTTGAGTGAGCATATGAGACAGAGTCTTTCCTATTGTCCATGAACCTTATCCTGGTTAGGAACCCTTTACCTAGGTGGAGTTCAGTGCTAGATCGGGGGTGACTCACTACTGAGAGTGATGAACAATGTAGTCTAAGGCTGGGAGGTTTGTGGACAGTTTGTACGCAGTTGGTGACAATATTTCCAAGATAACTTCCAATCATATGATAAAATGATATGCTGCATTGTTGTTACGTGCTTATGTTACAGTTTATCATATATGTGATTATAATTGTCTGTATGTTTATGGTTATTTTCCTGTATATGATGCATATCTATGGTTACTGTTATTTCAGTATAAAGTTGTATATTACAGAATGTAATTGTTTGTTTATGTTTATATATCTTCCACAAGAGTGTTGTATGTATATGTTTAAAGTTTCATGTAGTTTGAAGAGAAAATTTATGTGGCATAGCTCAGTTGATTACTGGGTATGTTACTGTATGTTCTGCAGTAAGAGAACGAAAGTGTTCCCTAGAGTAGCATGGACCGGCCTATTTAAGGATGGGGATGTTATCAACTAGTGTCAGAGCATGAGAGATTTATCTGGAGTGGCATTCCCTAGCCTGCGGGTGGTCGGGGGAACGTTACAAAGGTCCTTGGAATACTATATAGGGAGAAATCCCTACACAAGGCATGTCATCCAACTACGAGAATCATCTGGTGATGCATAATCAAAGAAAAGTTCCTTTTATTGGACAGGGCCACCATGGTTTCTACCAAAAACTTGGCCAACAACCAAAAATTTCCTGGAAACCTAGTGCCAACAAAAATCCAGGCCCCTCTTTTCATTTGAATCCACCACAACCTAAACAACCTTTCCTGGAAACTCTACATTTTCTAGACTTGTCAAGACCTTTGAATGACCTGATCTGTCATGATCCGTGTTGCCCCCCCATGCTGACTAAGTTTCCTTCAGACATCCCTAAGTTTTAATGCAATCCTGGTGAAGATCCAGATGATCATGTTACGACATTTCAGTTATAGTACTCATCCAATTTGTTAAAGGATGATTTCATTTAGTTGCATTTGTTTCAACACACTCTTATGATGGGTGTCGCAAAATGGTATATTGATCTTGATAGCTTGAAGTATGCTTACTTTAATGACCTAGATATGGTATTCTTAAACTATTTCTAGTTACCGGTAAGATATGATTTCAACACCGAGTTGCTGGCCAACTTCGAGAAAACAAAAGCTGACCATATCTCGAATCAGATCCAAGAATGGTGACTATGAAAGAGTTTGATCAAAGTCAAGTTCCCTCCCACATTTTTTCTCAAGTGGTTCCTAAATTATTTAGTTCCTTGTGTATCCAAATACGTCGTGATGTCTAGTGTTTTTTCCGAAGAAGAGGCTATCATGAGATTCCAACAACTGGAGTTGATTTATTCTCAGTCTAGTGTGCTATACGAGATCCTTCCTAATGCACCATGGTCGACGTTCGACAAGACCAAACATAAGTATGGGCCTCACGCCGATGGAATAATAGACTCAACACATAACAATACCATAGATCAGTTAACTATTCAGTTACATAAGTTATCGATTCAACTAATTGTGTCCAACCAAACTCCTAGTTTGGATTCCCCTGTAACCCAAACATAGGATGTACACAATGTGTAATAAAAAAATCCCAAGGGTAACCAAAAAACCGAGGGAAAGAGGAAATATAAAAAAAAAAGAGTAAGGGGGATAAGAAGGCTGTAAATAATGTTGGCGAGGGAAAAAACAAAAAGAGAAAGGTGAACTTTTCATGTAAGTTTTGCACAGACGACCACTTGACTCATGAAGGTCAGATTATAACCATTGATCAGTTAGCCTTCTCCCATATTAACCCTTCATTGATGAAATCCACGGTCCTAATGATTGACAACCTACAACCAAGTACCATAAACTTAGGTGCCATATTGTTTCCATATTTAATGTGGACTTTTGATTATCTGTCACCTGCCAAGGATGTTAGGTTTATTTTGGTTGTCCCTGACCAGTCAAAGGCTATGATTTTTCAAGTCATGTCTTTTAGAACGAGTTACCTTAAAAACCCATGGATTTTACCTTCCCCATCGACTTCGATTGAAGGGGTAGGGCACCCTAGAATGGTTATTGTTGGTTGTGGAGCATGATTATCTTCCTGATTTATAGGTCTTTTACTTTCAGCTGTGTTTATACCCCATGAAGTATTTACACCCCAGAAGTATGTACACTCTTCCACGTGGGGGAGTGCAGAGGGGGGGTACCCCCTCTGCAGGGTCCGGGGGGCCTATCCCCCCGGCTGGGGGGTCTGGGGGCAAGAGGGCCCCCAGCGGGGGTTCGGGGGTGAAGCCCTCGAAGCAAAATTGTCTTATAAAAGTATATTGTAATTTCATTGTAAATCTGGACCCTTCATTATAAGGTCGCAGATCTAACAGTAGAGATTATGTTAGGGTTTTTTTCCCTAGAAGGCAACCCTCTTTTATGAGGAAAATGTATTGCGGCTATGGTTGATGGTGAATATTGTATTCTGAGAGAGGAGACTGTGAGAGAAAGAAGAGGAAGTTATAGTGGGTTTTGCTGTAGGTTGTATCCCTTCATTTGCTGGATAATAATAAAGGAAGGACCTGACAATTTCTTTGGTGGACGTAGCCCACACTGGGTGAACCATGTAAATCTATGTCTCTCTTGTATTATGTGTCTTATGTGTTTTGTTTTTGCATTTGTTTTATTTTATTGCTCCGCGGTCCTGTTTTTCTAACAACTGGTATCAGAGCATAAGGTAACTCGCAGGAAAAGAGGGTTTCTAGTTCGAGTGGGAGCAATGTCGGAAGATGGAAAGTTTAGGGTCGAGAAATTTAATGGCCAAAACTACCAGTTATGGAAGATGCAGATGGAAGACTATTTATATCAGAAGGATCTATTCCTACCATTGAGCGGAGTAGCAAA
>ML783619.1:176341-186392 GCA_009831015.1 Picea engelmannii | reverse complement strand
CTTCAAGAATGAAGATGAAGATGAGAAATTTTTCAGGTCCAAGAAGGTTCAGAGTCCAGCATATACAACAACGGTGGAGTTGTTGAGATCAGTCTCCAAGTGGGAGATTGTTGGTTGTGGAGCCTGATTATCTTCCTGATTTACAGGTCTTTTACTTTTAGTCATGTTTATACCCCATGAAGTATTTACACCCCAGAAGTATGTACACTCTTCCACGCTGGGGAGTGTAGAGGAGGGGTACTCCCTCTGCAGGTTCCGGGGGGCCTATCCCCCCAGCTGGGGGGTCTGGGGGAAAGAGGGCCCCCAACGGGGGTTCGGGGGAACTGTCCACCAATGGGGGTTCGGGGGCGAAGCCCCCAAAGCAAAAATTGCCTTATAAAAGTATATTGTAATTTCATTGTAAATCTGGACCGTTCATTATAAGGTCGCAGATCTAACGGTAGAGATTATGTTAGGGTTTTTTTCCCTAGAAGGAAACCCTCTTTTATGAGGGAAATGTATTGTGGCTATGGTTGGTGGTGAATATTGTATTCTAAGAGAGGAGACTGTGAGAGAAAGAAGAGGAAGTTACAACAATTTTTGCTGTAGGTTGTATCCCTTCATTTGCTGGATAATAATAAAGGAAGGACCTGGAAATTTCTCTGGTGGACGTAGCCCACACTGGGTGAACCACGTAAATCTGTGTCTCTCTTGTATTGTGTGTCTTCTGTGTTTTGTTTCTGCATTTGTTTTATTTTATTGCTCCGTGGTCCTATTTTTCTAACAATTATGCCCTTATCCGTTGCTGAGGTTTCAAACAGTATTGTCCAACACACCTCAACCAACCATGATTCAGCTCGTCCACAGGAGCTAGATCCCATTCGAGAGAATATTTGGGCTCAATACTCTCTCTCCACTTACGATCCCCCAAAATTAGTCTTTCCCTATGACGAAGTGATTTTAGAGGCAATGTTTGGACCAAAAAAACCTTGGGATGATATTCACCACATATATTACTTCTTACCCGAGCTGAAGAGAATACAAGAAAGAGAGTTCATTACAACCATGAATTGAGATGCCCCTTGTCTTGTTAACTCTCTCACCAAGCATGAAATATATGCCCAGGGAAACATGGAAAGTATAGATGAAACAATTCCTATCGACATCTCTAGAACCCGTGGCATCATGGAAAATGTCTTCATCGAAGAAAATTG
The DNA here is from genome assembly GCA_009831015.1 of Picea engelmannii. Taxonomy (NCBI): domain Eukaryota; kingdom Viridiplantae; phylum Streptophyta; class Pinopsida; order Pinales; family Pinaceae; genus Picea; species Picea engelmannii. Next base: position 185,199 of record ML783619.1, on the reverse strand, counting down.
TTCTCCCGAAGAGTTGGATCTACACTGAATTATTTAAATAGTTTTTCAATGTCTTTTCCTAGTATTATGAGGAGATTCCAAGCATTGATCCACGTATCATTGAAAATGAGATCACAACTTACCCTGATTTTAATCCTATCCAAAAGAAGCTTTGCTCGATCAATCCTCACAAGTAAACGATGATAAAGGATGAGGTAGAGAAACTCATCAAGGATGATTTCATCTATCCTATGAAATCGATGGAATGGGTGTCAAAATCTATTCCTATCAACAAAAAGCAAGGTACGATCCACGTATGTATGGACTTTCATGACCTAAATAAATATTGCATGAAAGACAATTTTTCAACCCCATTTATTGACCATATTGTCAATGAATGTGTGGGTTGTGAGGTATTTTATTTTATGGACAGTTTTTTCGAGTACAATCAGATTATTATCATGCCTGAGGACCAACATCAAATGACTTTTATTTGTCCTTGGGGTACATTCGTGTACATAAAAATTCCTTTTGGCCTTAAGAATTTTGGAGCCACTTTTCAGCGAGCCATGTCGTTTTCTTTCCACTACCTCAAACACATAGTCGAGGCGTATCTTGATGATCTTGAATCACATTCTCGTAAGAGATATGATCATCTCACCCATTGATGACTTATCTTTGAGAGGTTTTGCTACTATCGAATTCGCCTGAATCCAAATAAGTGTATTTTTTGTGTGACATCGAGATTCTTGTTAGGTTTTATCATTTAAACTAAAGGGATCATGGTTGATCCTCCAAAGGTTGAGGCAATATTTCAATTGCCTCCCCCGTGCACAATCCCCTAGCTTCAAAGTCTACAAGGGAAAGCCAATTTTCTTTAGCGTTTTGTTGCTAACTATGCCAAGATTACTAAAGGGTTCATGTGTCTCTTGAAAAAGGGGGTCCCATTTTGTTGAGATGAAGCAACTCAACACTCTTTCGAAGTGTTGAAACATGATATAATGTCTTCCCCTTTCCTTATCCTTCGGATTATGGCAATAATTTCTTGTTGTATTTGGTTGTCACAAAGTCTATTATCATCATGATATTGGTCCAAGAGGATGACGCACTCGAAGGTCATGTTTTCCTCTATCTTATCCAAGGCCTAGTTAGACCAGAACTCAACTACACACATGTTGAGAAACTTTCTTTGGAAGTTTTTCATGTTTTCCAACAGTTTCGTCATTGCATCTTACTTCGCAAGACCACCATCGTATTTATACTCAAACCTTTTCAATATGTGTTAACAAAATAGGTCATTGGTGGGAAAATCAGTCGATGGATATTCATCCTACAAGAATTTGACTTGGATTTTGTTTCGGAAAAATCTAAAAAGTCCTTGGCCTTTGCTGAACTAATCTCGGGAATTTCAGTCAAGAGTGGTAATATTTTTCCTGAAGAGTCACCGATCAATGAAGATCTTTTTCTTATTTCATCTTCGAACCCTTGGTATGGAGATATACTTGTGTATCTTCATACTTTCAAGTTCCCTTCTTCTACTTCTTGTGTAGCGTCGATGAATACACTATCAAGAAAAAAACTATCTTATCCTCAATAATACTTTATATTGTTGAGGAGTGGATTTCATTCTCCATCGATGTCTCACTCATGAGGAGGAATAACTTGTTTTAAACGAATGTCATGCAGAAGCATGTGGCAGTCACCTGTTTGGGTTGGCAACAACCCAAAATATTCTTTGTGTTGGATACTTTTGGCCCTCGTTAATCAAATATTGTGTAGAGGCGGTCAAGAAGTGTCACCTGTGCTAGATATTCTCTCGGAAGATGCGGGCACACCCAACTCCCATGTTCCAATTATTGTTGTCAGTCCCTTCACCAAGTGGGGGATTGATTTCAATACATGCCACCCAGTTTCATCTAGGGGGCATCACTATATCATTGTAGCAATAGACTACTTTAACAAGTGGGTTGAAGCTATGTTGAAATTCAACAATGACGAGGAAACGACTGCCCATTTCATTTTTAACTAGATTGTAGTCAGGTTCGGTATTCCAAAGGATATTGTCACAGATCATGGCAGTCACTTCTAGAACAAAATGATGTCCAAATTAACATAAAAAATAGGGTTTAAACAGGAACATTTGTCACCTTACTACCCATAGGTGAATGGTCAAGTAAAGGTTGTTAATAAGTCTCTCAAGACTATTCATCAGCAAACAATTAATTCGGCCAATTCAAATTGGCATTTGATGTTGTACTCCACACTTTGGGCTTATCGAAATTCAATCAAGACTGCTACCAATTTTTCTCCTTTCCAACTCGTTTATGGGATGGAGGAAGTATTTCCCATAGAATTCCAAGTCCCTTCTCTTAAGTTGACAGTGGAACTACTTCCCGACACTACACCACTTGAAGAGCATATTTTATATCTCGACTAGCTCGATGAGGAGAATTGAGATGTAACCTTGGCCAACAAGGCTTACAAACAACATGTCAAGTGTTAGTAAGATTGGTCTGTCCACCCTCGGATTTTCTCTGAAGGTGATCTTTTCCTGGTATATGATCAAGATAAATATCCCTTGGGGGCAACAAATTTCAAACCCATGTGGTTTGAACCATTCATTATTAAGAAAGTCTTAGAAAAGGGTTCCTATCAACTGGTTGATTTCAAGGGTAACACTTTATTAGAGCCTAGAAATGAGATCTACCTTAAGAAGTATTACACTTAGGTCGGTTGCCTGAGCGTGACTTCTTGTATATATGTATAGATTTATTTATACAACCTTGTCTTTTTGTTTTATGGACATGTAGTTTATTGTGTTTCTTTTCACTATGGCAGATGTCAAGTGGATCTGAGGTATATGTTGAGTTCGTAGATGGTGCTATCCAACACACTCAGATGCTTTCTTCCGCATCTTGGGTGATTTTTACACCTTTTGTTCCTTTGATGTCTTCTGGAGTTTTTGTCTAGGCGAAGCAACCAATAATGTTGTCGAGTACAATGCCATAATAGAATTACTACGTGATGCCTTGGTGTTATCACTCCAAGAGTCACCCTAGACTATAATCAGGTGAGCTTGGTAACATGCAACAAATTCAAATTTAATATTGAAAGATAATCTGTAAAGTCATAGGGATTTGACCATAAGGACAATCAAATTCATCTACTGTACATATTCCCAACTATATCCTTAAGTAAAAGTGGCCTTAGCAACATCGGATCAGATAACAGGCTTGATAAATGAATGAGGAAAAGAAGAATGTGACCTGAGCATGTCAGAGATAATTCCACCACTTTAAGAGAGTCAACTCATAGTAAGAATCCGTGTATTAACAAATTCTAGATCACCAATGCAAAGAAAAAATATCATCACTCAATCATTGTATGAATCAGAACAAGAGTAAATCAGTCACTCATTTATATTAGTACATAGAGAAATACATAAATAGAAAAGAAAAAATGATCTCCATTGATAAGGAATCAAAATTCTGAAAAGATATAGAGAAAGGAAAAAAACATAGTGACAACACTCTGAATTCCTCTAGGTCAAAATCCCTATTCCCCTAGCTCATTCCAACCCTTCTCCCAGAGCTCCCTCCTCTCTTAAATAGAAAAAAAATCCTAATATACTTGGGAGTTCGAATCCCATATCTTCCATTAGATTTTAGGCCTTGGAGCTAGGTGGCAATAGTTAAGGAGACAAAAATCCACCAAACTGCTAATTTTCAGGAAGTTGTTGGAAGTCTTTAATGAATTATTTCCAACTCACTGCATGAGGTCTTAATGGAACTAAAAATTAGGTACAGGTGTCCATTGACATCTAACTAATCCATGATAAGTCATTCAAACCGTCCTTGACAACTGGAAACCTCCCAACAAGGAGAATATCCAATCAACTATGCAAAACAAAGAATTTGCAGCACATTTCACAATGCATTGGTGTTTTAACGTTTTCTCTCAAATTGCAAACAGGGTCAGGCTGAAATTTGGTCAGAAAGTCAACATGGATATCATATTCCTCCAAAAAAAAATTCAGAGAAACCCACTTTGTTTTTTTTGTTTTATGATCAAATTTGTAACAATAGCCGCTACAGGAAATTCTGTAGCGCCCTCCTATAAAACTGCTCTACAGATTCCGTAGCGCCTTTTCTGTTTCTGGCTAGGTGATTATGTTGCACCTTTTATGTGTCTATATAGGTTATTTTGTAGCACCTTTGGTAGTGAATCTACATAATAGTTTGTGTAGACGATTCCATAGCGCCAGGTGCTATGAAATATCTGTGTTTTACAGTGTTATGCAATGAATCCTCAAAAACACAAAAAGTCTTAGTAGATGGACTATGATTATGTAAATGCCTCCAGTAGGTGAAAATATAATATTTCCTTGAACACTTCAAAATATAAGGATGAATGACCCATAACAACTACATGTGACCCTTTACAACTTCATGTGATAACATTGGCTCCAAAGGGGATAGAGTCCTCACTGTGAGGATCTAAGAACTATTGCAGCTTTAGTGCCTTAGTTTTTGGGCTATGGATTCATCTGTACAAACAACCTCTGATACTTCCACTTATTCATGAAAACTGAAAAATCCACTACAAACTAAAGGAAAGCAAGGCTCGAGAAGCGAGCTTATTACCTATGCTACCCTACCCTAACCAAAAATGCAAATTGGTCAAGTAAAAGAAGGTTTCCACAGTAACCATTCAAGTAAATTGATGACTAAAATGATCTCATATATGTCACTGATCAATGAATAATAATAGAAATATAGTAGCAATGACATAAACTCCTTTAGAAAACCATACTCACCCATGAGTATCGGTGAAATAATGCAATTTGAAATTTTTAGAAAATTTGAAACATATGACTCCATGTATATGGCTATAGGATCATGAATCACATGATAGAATTATGGTTGCATTAGAAGACTAGGTTGCTCCTTCATAATCTCTTCTCTGCTGACAATATTGTAATTCTCTTTACCTCCTTGAAACATCCCATAGTTATCACATGCTTCAAAGAAATCATGGACAACAAAAAAAAATTATGGCTGTTGATTATCTCCTTGGAAAAGAAACTTATTTGTAGTGTCTTCTTGAAATTGTTGGTCAAATTTATCAGAAGGAAAAATCACTGTAGACTGACCATATGATTTCTCAACCTCCTCTTTATTATCCTTTGAAAAATATGCTCTAAAATTGTTAGATACAAAGTCAATACTAGGAGAATTAGTACATGTTGATACAAAAATATGTTCCTTTTTATTTGCTTGTTGAATTTCTCCCTGCTGGCCATCTATTTATGAAAAAGAGAACAAACTCACATGTTCTTGTAGCTCCTTCCTAACTTCTTGACCAAATTTTAAAAGCATATAATCAAGGAGGTTATCATGAGCCAAGAATGTTAATTGATTTTCTAAGTGAACAGTAAGATGATGAGGGGAAACAATGTTCTCTAAAACAGAAATGTCACCACCTTCTGCAAAATCTTCCTCATGATATTCATCATAAACGAAATCATCCCTTTTCTCATAATTAGGAAAAGAATCAGCTGCATATGTAAATTCATCTTACTGGTATGAGTTATAAGCATGTACATTTTCATGTTTAACAATGGAAAATCCTGATTTAATAATTTCAAGATCAGAAAAAAATTTAAGATCTGAAAATGATGTGCAAGCATGTTGAAACAATTGAAAGCTTGGATAAGATTCCTACTGTCCATACACTTCCTCAGTTCCTTCCTCATCCAAAACATTGTCCAATATCTAACAAGAGAGTTGTGCACATGCTCAAATATTACTCTCCACTTCCTCTGCATCAACAAACATCTGCTGCAAGGATGGTGACTTTCTTTCTCTGAGGTATAGGAATATATTGGGATGTTGTGCCATTGTATACTATACCATGGAAGCAACCTATTGGCAACTCAATATGTTTGTTAACTTTTTATATCAATTAATTGATCTACGTAGCTGCCTAATTGGGGTCATGTATCTTCATTACTCTTCATAATGCAATTTTCAAAATGATAGTTGTAAGTTGTCACTTTTCCCTATTTATCTGCTTTTATCTATGCTTCGTTCATGACTGGAAGCATGAATATGAAGCATGAAAATTTGCGACTGTGTTACCTTTCTTTTTTAAAATTTCATTAAAGGCAAATTGTTCATACAGTTTATTAATGAAGTTTGGTTCCTTGCCATGAAGAGTTACTCTCTTTGTTTCGATCCTTTCAACACCAAGCATGCTTAGAGATTGATGGTTATATAAACATAGGACCCCCATGATTTAATTTTTGGTATGGTTTTGTTTGATTCTTAGCTATATGTTTCTTTTTGCTAAGCTTTTGATTTTTGACTTACCCAAACCTTGTTATAGAACCCATGATGCGTGCACTTATTTTCATTTTTAATGCTTTGGTCCTAGCTTGTACTAAATGCAAAGGTGGAAATACAATTTGCAGGAAGACATCATTCCTAGGACTGGCCTTGGGATTTGCAAACCCTCTTCGCATGCATTTCAATTAAACACCCATCTTATCGCTATGAGTTTATGTTCATACACCGTTCACTGTTGGAATTTCTCGGGCTCGGGTTATGGCTCTGGACTGTCTCACAAACCCTCTCTGTGAACTGTGTCTGATTCATTACCCTTTCACTCATTATGGTTCCTGTTGTGAGAGTCGAACCTAATGGAATTCAAACTCTACTCTTATATGATGATTCCAGAGAAGATCTAGAGAGAAGTGGTTGGCTCGTTTTCATTAGGAAATTTCAGGGTTTCAATTTACAAGTTGCCCAGGAATTCGGCTTCTCCTTTGATGGGTGTAGAGTGAAGGTGGGTGATATCCAACTTGAGGCTACAGAAGATTTCTTGAGTCAAGCTACAGGACTACCTGCAAGTGGTCAAAGGTGGTTTAATAATGAAAAAGTGGAAGAATTTCCTTGGAGCCTGTTGTTTACATCTCGGAAAATAAAAGGGTGTGACAAAGGTATGCCCATTTCCTTCCTAAAATATTGGTGGCATGATTTGCTTGCTGTGGTAAAAAAATTTGTTACCTGTGAGGGACGTTTTGGTCTTGTGTTTTTGTACCATTTTCGTTTGCTTATGATTTTTATGGGGTTTCCATTGAACATGCCGTATTACTTAATGAGGAGTCTTTATAAAATGGGCAAAAGGTATAGAAAGCAGCGGTCAGACTCTAGCCTCTTCCATCACGGCCTAATTAAAATCTTGCTTATGCATCAATTAGAGTTACAAAATGACAGCTGGGATTCATTCATAACCAGAAATGGCTATGGTAACCCTGATATAGAGGAGGTAGATAAACTCGTGGTTGAAGAGACCCTTGTCTACCCTACAACACCTCTCTCACCTACCCAGACCTCTGTCTCACCCCCCTACAACAAACCCTTGATCGATCCAAAGGTTATTGAACATGCCTGTCAACATATTATACATTCTAATGACTGTGTTAAGAATTTAAAGAAACCTACAAGGAAGGCATCTAAGAGTAATATTGATATAAATTTTAAGAACAAGAGAGTCGAGAGGCTAATTTCAAGGAGGCTTCGTAACAAGTCGAATTCTCATGCGAGTTCGATCAGTATGATCGAAGTCCATGAGAGTTTGGACTCTAAAATCGATAGGTTCCTCGCTGCAGAAGACCTTCATTCATTCGAGCCACACCTTGATCGGCCCTACAACTTTGTTGACAATATACCTCCCTATCTGAAAAACAATCTAGAGTTTCCTGGTGTCAAATTGGGTAATGAACCTACTGTCTGTGTGGAAGGTGTTCCAGTTCACAATCATGTTTGTTCCCATGAAACTGCCGCACAGTCAAAGTGTGAAGTCTATCTATCATGGATTGATAGATATTATATTGATATCCCTATCCTACAGTCACGAGTTAAGGCTTTAAAGGATCAGATCTGTTATCACTCCAGGAAACTCTCCTAGGCTGTAAGTCGGAGATGCCTGGTAACTAACTCTTTTTGGAAATATTTTCTTAATATTTGATGTGGTTTTGTGGATCAAAATGAATATCTAAGGGCTGGACTGTGTTTTAAAAACTGTCTAGGAATATAAAATCTCACAAGGCCTTCTAGCTATGCAGTCAGACAAGGTTTGATAAAATGGGTAAGGAAACAGCTATTAATCCAGATTATACTTCATACCAACAAGCACAATGGGCTTAATAACCAAAGAAATATCTTATGATCATCAACTTAATTAATCAACATATGAGATGACAGTCATACATAGATTAAATGAGCATTAGCAAAGAACATTCACTCACAAGATATCAAAGACAAGAAAGAGAAATCTGACAACACAACTGATGGAAGCTTGAAGTATTTCATATAATAAGAATAAGTCCTTGTTACAATGGCAGCATGATAGCACTCAAAATCAAACCCTTTATCAAACTGAGTTCCTAGGCTTTATAGCCTTTACAAACAGTTTTCAGATCCTCCAAACATGGAACAAATCAACTAAAAATAGCAAGTCAAATTACATTTACAAAAAGATAGGGATAACAACCAAAAAGGAGGATAATCTCTATGAGCTGGTCCTTAAAATCTGTTGACTGTTGATGACGTGAAGATTAGCCTTCCAAGGCTTCTTCAACCTGTTCTTCTAAAGATAAATTTGCACTGATGATGTGTGGCTAAAAATCCCTGAAATTCTGCCATTGAAAAAGGCACCAAAACTGATTGAAAATCTTCTTCTTACCTTATCTCTTATAAATAGTCTTTAAATCTGACTTGATAATTCAATATTTGACTATTCGAAGAAGTTTCGTCTCATTCTGATTCGAAAATTTCAGATCTGTGCGAAATTTCAAGCATTCTGGTTATCACAGA
>ML783619.1:135800-147406 GCA_009831015.1 Picea engelmannii | reverse complement strand
GACAAGGTAAGGAGCCAATCAGCTCATGAAACTAATCAAAGAGGGTTAAACCAGGTCTGAAACAATCAAGGGACAGAACAAGGTCAATGAGGAGAAAAATCCAAACAAAGGGTTTTGATTCAAGGCTATCTCCCCAGCGGAGTCGCCAATTTCTGTTGTAGGAAAATCTATCTGCGGACAAGTAGATCGACCTCTAAGGCTTGACCTTAACCCTAGACAGAAAAATGCTTATCATGGACATTGACTTCCTTTCAAATCTATCTAAGCCTAATGCATGAGAAGGAAGGATGATAGAAGTACCTTTTAACCGACGTTTGTCCCTGCACGCTCCGAGTTGCGCTCCAATCCTTTTGCTCCTCGGTGAGGTCTGTGGGCAAAACAAGATACGACCACTTCCTACTCTACTGACATTAGCTTGAAAACAGATCTATCAACGAATGATAAGTTTATGCAACATCAAACACAAACTAGAAAGAAACAGGCCAAGCTTGTCATATTAATGAGAATGACGACAACAGTGCTTACAATCGTAGATGCGAGTGCGGCAGCTTCGTCAAGTCCTCTTCATATAACCCTTGCATGAAAGATCCACAACCTGGATGACAACAACTTCAATGATTTCTCTCCTTGGGCTGACTGCAAGTTTCCTCCAAGATCATAAGTTCCATATGCTCAATTCTTCCCCCAATCAGCTCTGTTCCAACACCACTTATGAGATCATAAGTTTGGTGTGATTCTCTCTTTTTCATCCCCTTTTCACCATTAGAAAGCTTTCTTATATAGCCTTGGAGAGGCTCAACAATCTTGAGATATCTTTGGGGAAGTTGAGGATTTTCTTCCTTCAGTTGAGGATCTGCCCTAAGATCATGGATTGATCAGGGATTCGAGCTCAACTGCTTTCCAAGAATGAAAATATGCTTCCCCCATTCATCTCAACAGCTTAACAACTGCCCAGAATAGGTAGCGCTCCCTCAAAAGGGCCATCAGAGTGTTGTAGCGCTCCCTGGTAGGCTTTAGGGGGCGCCAACGCTCTCAAAATCTATAGCGCTCCCTCAAAAGGGCCAAGGAGCGTTATAACGCTCCCTGACAGTGTATGAGGAGCGTCGGCGCTCCGAGATAGTGTAAGGGGGAGCGCTCCTCTCCAAAACTCAATTTTTTGGGTGCTTTCAGATGGCAAAAGGTTTGCAAGGCTGCTGACTCATTTCTCATCTTCCAAATCAGATGTTTGAGGTGTTTCAAGTGTCTTTCTCATGTCGTTATAGGCATGACATAGGCATTATAGAAGTATGCTCTCTTGTGACACTTGCGAGCAACATGCGACACTTGCAACCTTGTGAGCAAAATGCGACACTTGCGACCTTTGTAATGACGACACTTGCGACACTATCAAAGTGAGTAATTTTGATGTGTAACAACAGTGATCGTATTACTTGTAGAAAATGAGGCAAAGTAAGTCTATCTTTCAGCAATTGATAATCATGATATAGTACCAGAAAAAGAAAAGGAAAAGACCATCACAGTGAAAGCATCTATCAAGGATGAATTTTCACTACAACTTTAGACGAAAAATACTGAAGGCTAATAACTAGATACAGAGCACTTGTCTTGAGTGAATTATGACTAGTCATCATCGAAACAGAACACATATCAACTGTGTGTAAGGAGCATGTAAAATGAATTCCAAACAGATTTTAACTCAGTCGATAAAGGAACAAATATACAATATGACAATGACAAAAAGAGAACATACTGAAAGAATCGACCATGATGAATCTCACAATATCAAGTGAACATGTCTCTTATGTATTACTCCATTCCGGGTTTTCAAAATAACTCTGCGTTCAAAAGGAGCTTTCTGCAAAAGGGGTTTTCCCCCACCCCCCCACCTTTTATTACAATGGATGAACCTTTATATAAATTCCCTCTCTCAAGGAGGTTGAATCCACGTCATAGGATACCTAACAGAAAATGAACTAACTTCAACCGTCTTTAACTAATCATAACAGTAATCTGGACTAATTTAAAAGCACAAACGAAATCCTAATTTCCAACGAACTGTCTATAACATTGTATGCATTTGATTTGCCTCCATGCACAAAGATCTCTGCAGTTGTCGGGAGTTCATAATGAATAAACAGATCAACATTAGGAATATCAGTACCATGGGCAGCTACATTAGTATCAATCATCACGTTAAAATGTCCCTCGCGAAAGCCAGCAAGAGCCTTCTTCTCACTGATTCTGTGAAATATCACCATGCAAAGGTTCACAGGAAAGGACCCGACCCAGTGCCACTGACAAACTATCTACATATCACTTTATTTGAGTGAAAATGATACAGTTTACCCCTTTAGCATATTCAGTTATCAATGGGTTGATAATGGAGTGTTTCCCATACGTGGATACGGTAATAGATTGAAGTGATATTCCGTCTGCCAACTTTTGAGACGATTCACCAATAAGATCAATAACAATAGGATCATTTAAATATTTCCTCGAAAGCCTTTGTAGCAGAAAAAACATACTCTGGCGTTTTTTTGGCAACCTCTCCATAATCACTTCAACGTCTTCATTAAAGCTCACATTTAGTATCTGGTCAGCCTCATCCACAACAATAAACTGTACTTCTGACAAGACTAGTGCACCTCGATTGCTTAGATCAATAATGCCTCTAGGTGTTCTAACAATAATATCTAAACCTTTTCCAAGAACATTGATTTGGCTCATTATAGGTAAACCCCCATAACAACAAAGAGTATCTAGGCTTGGAGCAGATTCTTGAAATTCTTTATCAACCTGTTTTGCAAGTTCTCGTGTTGGAGCCAAAAGAAGTGCCAAGGGATATGACCCACGCCCATTTTTACAGTTGTGTTGAATGATTTTGTCTAGGATTGGGATTCCAAAGGTGAGAGTCTTTTCAGTTCCATTACAGGCTCTGCAATTTGATGCCAGCCAAAGACCGTGTGAAAATACGACTAACATAATCTTCTATTTAACAAATGAAACCCTACCCATCATCACGATGATTGGAACCATGATTTTGGCTTTTGGGCTTTCGGAGTAAAAGAGGAAAATCTCGTTCTTCTGTCGGTTAAATTTTCTAAAATGGAACTAGGTCTGGAACTTCACCAATCGACGTTTTACACCTAATTTGGAACCTCAATCCCTCTGCGTTTGTGTGTGAGCTGGAAACCTGATTTCAGGTTTCGGGAAAGGAGAAGTAGTCAATCCAAACTCTAAGTCGACCGAATTTTAGAAATAGAGCTTGGCATAAACTTTGTGTGGGTCCTCTTCGTGGAATCTCTTGCATGCGGTTGTGAGGATTAGATTGTACCTGTACGTCCTTTACTGGCAATGATGCATATTGCATGCAAGCCATTATGTTTTCTTTGCTACATTCCTGTGTTTGTAATTGTTTGTCTACTATCATTTGGCACAGGGCTTCCCCATTCAACCGTCGCTCGATAAAATGAGATCGCCCAATAAAATGAGAAATCTCTTTAAGCCACCCTTCACCCAGCTTTGAACTTCATTTAAGCGATATGGTGGCTGCACAAAATTTGGATTTTCCGACAACAAATATTCAAGTGGCTTTTGGCACTTTGATAGAAAAAATAAATAATTCTCTTCCCCGAGAGGCTCACATGGATTTCCATTAATTTGGGTACAACCTTGCCATATAAACAAATAACAATTCAACCAAGTCGTCATCCATTGAAATACTCCCATGCAACGAGGATAATAATAAACTAATATTGAAATACATATCCCTCCATTCAACCATGCTGCATGAGACAAAAGAGTAACTTCTTTCCAGGACTTCAGAATCAAATATATAAAGCTGCTATGTTTGTTTCTTTTATATTAGGACAAAATTTCTTGATATAAAGGACCTATGTTAGATAAGATATATAGTCAAAGACCATGATATTGCATAAGAATGAAAACAAAATCCACACCTCTTACATGAGAAGGAATACCAGGTGCATAATTAGCGAATTGGCCACCTCGCATTTCTCAGATCTCATCTTCTGATAGCTTGTTTGATAAAATATCCATTTCTGAAATATTGTCTTCAATGAAATTACTTAGGTTTGGTACTTGCAATTATGCTTTGCATTATGTACTACTTACTTTCAAAATTTCACATACGTTTGGAGGCTTATTCAATTCGACATCATCATTATCTGAGGAACGTCGATATTTTCAACACAAAAAACCAGTGTGCATACAAAATCTCTTAAGGTCTCGACAACCATTTGAAACTTTGCTCAATTCAAAAAATAGGGACATCATCATGTTGAACCTTTGAAAAAAAGATTTGTCGATTTGCAGCATAAGAGACTTCAAAATTGCTTGCAACTATCAAAACACCTTCTGGCTCTGCCATTAAAGCAGTGCAGTAATTGAATGAAACTTCAAAATGTAGATTATTTGAAGCAGTAACTCACCCTTCATACCTTGAACCAGTGAGAGAAATCAGAACATGAACTTTCCTCCCAAAAGGCCTTCAACAATCTGATGCAAGTTAGAGATAATTTGTAAATAAGTTTGATGCGATCCTCAAACACATTTGGGATGAAGACACTAAGTAGAGAAATTTCCAAAATATGTTACAATAGAGAACATGAGGAGGATGATTCCATTTCCGCAAATGATCTGGGTACAGTTGCTTCCCTTCGAGAATGTGGGCTCTTAAAATTTTTCAGGATCCCGGGCATGAGAGCCCAACTTAGGTTGTTAGAGTACCTGGCCCACATGTGGGATGTGGATCAACAGTTATTTCATGTAGGGGTCCACACACTTACACTAGATATCAAGGATATCTATTTTCTGACGAGGTTGTCATGACGTGGATACCATGCTACTCTGACCGAAGGTAGAGGCGGCGAACTTCCTATGAGCCAGCATGTTCACCAATATTGTGTTCTTGAGGTGAAGAGAAGCAAGGGTAAGCTTTCCATCTGGGGTGTCCAAAATCTGACCTTGCAGACTATCATGTTTACCATTGCACGTATGGTTGGGAGCACTTCTCCGCACATGGCTCTCCAGAGTTATTTCCAATATGAAATAGAGTGCACAGAGCCTCGGGTTTTCAACTGGTCGGACGCAGTTCTCCGTAGTATGAAGAGTCAACTGACAAAGTGTAGAAGGGGTGACCTGAAGTAGTTTGGGTACAAGTCACTTTTGGTGTCATTCTTCCTTGAGAGGTTCCCACTATTGCGACTACAGGTAGATTGGGGTTTACCAGCCCCACAGGATCCAAGGATGTTGAGGTGGTGTAACCTCATGGCTTGACACATAGCAGGGCCTATAATCAAATATAACGATTCATTTTTTGACTGGTTGAGGCCCCAGATGCCGATGACCGATGACTATGCATATGCTGGTTTGGATTTCCGACGAGATCTGGATTTGGTCCTACTTGAGGATTCTCAGTGGGGTGACTTAGGTAAGAAGTACACATTTTGTTCTTTTTTAATGTTTTTGTAAATTTTATTATATAAAATGTTTTTATGTCTTTGATCCAAGGACTAATAAAAAATTTCTTTTGACGACAAAGATGTGGGGTTGTATCGACCTCCAGGAACGTCTCCAGTGGCAAGATGGGATGCTGAGGATTACGAGGCAATTGAACAGAACTTAGAGGGATTGACTGTGGATGTCCCAGACATCGCTATCGGGGAGATCCCAAGGTGCTATCAACACCATACTGTGGGTGTGTCTGATTCTCTTAGTCGACTGCTCCGTAGGGTAGCCCGAGCAGTTGTATGTTACCGTGAGCATCATCCGTGATGCTAATTTGTAGAGGCCATGGGCTTCATATATTTTGATATTTTGGTCCTAGACAAAAACGTTTTGGAAAACTTTTGATCATTATATATATATATATATGGCTTCTACCAGCTTATTTTGTTTTGTATAACACATGTGATGTGTGATTGGTTTTATAAAAGTCTCAGATATCTGTCTAACACATAATTAGCTAAAGTATCAGTCAATGTATATAGACATCTAGGAATGTGTTGATATTCGATATAATCAAAATGACGTTCCAAGAGGCGAATTTGTAGATATACCCATAATAATGTAAGACTTCAGATAGCATAAAAATTACTTAACTGTAGCACTACTAGCTGCGAATCAAGTCGTATCACTAGGTGGCAGATACTAAGTGAAATGGCATTAGTCAACAACTCGATGACGACGCTATATTCTATGATATTATTGGTTGCACAACCAAGGAAACCACCTCATAGACTGATAAGTTCATTTGTAGGTGCATAAATTTCCCATGCAGTAGAAGCAAGGTTCTGAGTACTACGACTAGCACCATCGGTGCAACTAATGTGGGGTAACGAAGACTCCGACATCTGGAAACCAAGCACAATGCAAGGTAAGCGGTCGAGGGCATAAACCAAATAACAAAAAAGCACACTAAGGTAACACACAAAAATTATGATACAATAAAATACAAGCACTCATGCACATATGATCTAAGCATAGTACTTCTTTAAGTAAAGCCCATTTCTGGGTTCACTCAAAGGGATACCATCATAGTCCATTAACTCGTAGGATCCTTTTTCCAACATCCGTCTGATGATATAAGGGCCTCGCCACATAGCCTCAAATTTTCTGGCTCCTAGAAAATCTCGATATTGTTCATTCAGAGAAAATGCGTGGCTTGACATGTTTGTTGTATTGGGATTTGACATGTTTGTTGTGGGTTTCTATAACTAGGGTGGCATCACGACGGGTTTCATCTAGTTGCATAAGATACAACAGATGTTTTTCTTCAGCAGAAGTGTTTGGGAGAAGTTCAATGGCTAGGTTTA
The DNA here is from genome assembly GCA_009831015.1 of Picea engelmannii. Classification (NCBI taxonomy): domain Eukaryota; kingdom Viridiplantae; phylum Streptophyta; class Pinopsida; order Pinales; family Pinaceae; genus Picea; species Picea engelmannii. The sequence continues at coordinate 140,570 of ML783619.1, read as the reverse complement.
GAGACGATATCTCACATTCAATCGACAAAATGGCTTCGAGACCATAAACTAAATAGAAATGTGTAAACCCGGTAGCATACTTGACGGATGTCTGGTAAGCCCACAATGATGAAAACAACATTGTATGCCAACTTGTTTTGTGAATCCCTATCATTCATCAAAGGATGGTAATGAGGACTTTGTTTATTGTTTCAACTTGTCCATTGGCCTGTGGGTAATAGGGTGTTAAGTTTTCATGGCGAATACCCAATGTTTCGGTGAGTTATGACATCATGAAGTTTCTAAAGTGGCTACCGTGATTAGTAACAATAGCTTGAGGAACACCAAACCGAGCAATGATGTGATTGAATATGAATAGTGTTGCAATCTTTTCGATATTGTCGAATGTCGACATCTCCTCGGCCGATTTCGTAAAATAATCTATGGCTACAATAATATATCCATGCCCCTCGGCCGAGTGAGGGTGACATGTCATGAAATCGATACCCCATTTCGCAAAAGGTTCAATGAAGACTACAGGGTGTAGAGGAGTAGGGTGTGATCTTATTTTATTATTGTAGGTTTGGCAAGCGTGTCATTTTTGGACAACAATAAGACAATCATTGAATAAAGAAGGCCAAAAATACTTAGCTCGTAAGATCTTATGGGTAGTAGCATACCCAGACATGTGACCACCACATGCTCCAAAATGGCAGTCATTCAGGGATTTCTCGGCTTCGTCAAATGTGAGGCAGGGTCAAAAAACGGAGTCAATCCCACGACGATAAAGAGTATCACTGAGGATATTATACTGATGGGCTTGGTAGCGTATGTGATGATATTCAGTGCTAGAAAAATCGGGCCGGAAAGTCTGAGTCTGGAGATATATGATGATATCCCCACACCAAAGGTCATTGAAACTGATCAGAAAAAGGGATTCATTGGGTAATGAATCATCTGCTAGATTTTCCGTCTCAGAACAAGGAAGGTCGCATATCAATTTGGAAAACACCAAGGATTTATTGGACTTAGCACATTCGAATTATAAGTCAAACTCCTGGGGTATTACAATCCATTTGGAGTATTTTCACCCTAACAATTGGCGTGTAAGAATGTGTTGCATAGGGTTGCAATTGGAAATCACAGTAGTCTTGCGTAAAAGGATATAGTGCCAGAAATGTTGAACATCTTAGATGATGACCAAGGCTAGTTTTTCAACATGTAAATACTTGGTCTCAGTAGTCGTGAGACTCCGAGTCAAATAATAAATGACATGTTTGTCATGAGAATCATCCTCCTGGACTAGAAACATAGCAATGGTAGAGTTTGAGGCTGTGAGATACAGGAAATAATCTCGACTGTAATCGGGTGGGAATTGTAGTGGGGTACGGGTTAAAGTCAGTTTTAAAGTGTCAAAATCTTTGTTGGCAGTGGTATCCCATACGAACTCACAACCTTTCTTGAGAAGTCGAGTAAATCCAAGAGTTAACTCAGCATAATTTGGGATGAAACGATGTAGAAAGTTTTCCTTCCCTTGCAAACTTTGTAGCTAGCGAAGTGAGGAAGGAAAAGTGAGATTTAGAATCGCCTCGACCTTCAAAGGATCTACCCTGATCCCTTGACGTGATTCTACACAAAAATCACATTTGTGCGGGTTTAAGCGTATACGGTAAAATTGACATTGGAGGAAAATGGCTCGGAGGTGTGTTGGATGATTGACACAATGCATGGGATGAGCTAGTAGGTCATCGAGATATGGTTGGACAATGTGCTTTATATCATGAAAGGCATAAGAAATAGCACATTGAAAAGTCGCATCGACATTCTTTAAACCAAAGGGTAGTTTCTGGTAGGAAAAAGTTCCTCAAGGACAAATAAAAGTGGTCTTGTGTTGGTCGGAGGGTATGATATTGATTTGTTTATATCCAGAGAAACCATCCATCAAAGAGAAGATTTCACTCCTGGTGCAATCGTCAATGATTTGGTCAACGAAGGGGGTGTGAAAGTTGTCTTTAGGACAAGCTTTGTTAATATCCCTATAATCAATGCACACGTGAATCATACCTTGTTTTTTGTTAACCAGAACAAGATTGGAAACCCAGTCAGTTAGAGCCACAGGGTAAATAAAGCCAGCTTTAAGAAGTTTCTCAAATTCAAGCTTGATAGTAGCTGCTTTATGTGGGTGGACCGGACGAAGTCGTTGCTAGATGGGTTTAGTGCATGGGTATGTCTTAATCTCATGTACAACAATGTCGGGGTCAATACCCGACATTTCTTCATAGATCCATGTGAAGATGTCAAAAAATTCTTGAAAAAGAGACTTGTAGGTGACACCTTCATCAGTGGAACACGAAGCTCCGATATGCACATTTTTGACAACTCTAGGTTTAATGGATATGTTGAGGGATATGGTGGGTGAGATATTACTTAAGTTCCCTTCATAGAACATATCATGTATAGATTCAGGAACGGAAGAAATGACGACAAAGGTTGACGGAGTCAAGATCCATTGGTAACTCTCAATGGTGTGTAGTTCTAGGAAGAGAATGGAACGATGATGTCCATCATCCCAAGGGATATCTTCCATGGACATAACAAACATAATCTTATCGTCTATAGGAAAAATGAAACGGAAAGGATCCGGAGATAGATCACCAAGAGAGGGGATAGAAGGGATTGTTGATTGAATGGCTTGATAAGTGGATTCAACCGAACTTAAAGGAATTTGGTCACCATAGAGAAGATGATCATCGGGGTCGGGTACTATCCACAGGTCATAAGATGCAGGGGTTTCTCGAACAGAGGTGGAAATCATGTTTATCGAGGCGACAAATAGATGTGGAACATCGGGTGGTGGAATAGGGAAAGTACCCATCAAAGAGGAATCTTTAAGAAGACCCACACCGACATTCGCATATCCAGGGGGTGTTTTCACAATGAAAGGTACATTGCTGGTACGTGTATCAGAGTTAAAGAAGGTCAATTGGTCCACCGTAATTACTTTTCCTTGATTTGGGAAATGTACGACACGAAAAAGAGTGGACACAACTACACGCATGGAATCGATCCAGCTACGACCGAGTAGAAGGTTGTAATCAAGAGGAGCGTCAAAGACCTCCACCTCAATGTTGACCTTTTTTCCTTCTAACGTAATAGGCAACGAAGGGAGGACATTGTAAATCTTAAAACCAGATTTGTTGAAGGCTTTGAGCGTGTTGTGGGATTCAGTTAATGGAGGAGAGATTATGGCTTTCTAGCAGGTAATAGACAAGACACACATCGATGCACCCTCATCAATAATTGTTCTACAAATGTTCTTGTCATAGACAATGACTTGTATTTGAAATGTGAGTTGAGGGGGTAACCTTGGAATGTGATCTTCTGTTAAGCCCTAATATTGGCTCATTACCACTTAATAGGGGCATATTAGATTAGTAATGTTATTTTATTTATGTCGGCTTTAGGCCATTATTTGTAATTTAGATTAGTAATGTTATTTTATTTATGTCGACTTTAGGCCATTAAACCTCCTAGTCTCCTATATATACCAAGGAGACATTTTCATTTTGAATCATCTTGTACTTGAACATTTAAGTGGGGTAAAAGGTGTTTGCCCCCTCGAAGAGGCTTATTATCTGAAATTATCTCTTTTTCAAGGAGTTGAGTACTTTTCCTGAAGTTTTTCTATGCTATATTGATGTTTGGTTCTTAACATATGGTATCAGAGCTCAAGGTCTTGGGGTTTTTCTGCTACATCTGAGACACCATGGAATTTTCGATATAACATTTTTTCTACAACGTTTCAGAAGAAACCGCTTGGAGGGTAGTTAGTAAACGGATCAAGGTACGTTGGGTTCAAAATTCAGCTCCTGAGGCCTTACACTTTCGGAGATATAGCCTATACAAGATAGGGTTTTGGAATCATCCTGAAATGAGTCATTGAGGAATTTTCACTATAAAAAAATTTATGTAACGTTTCATACCCTGTACTTTGGAGGCCATTTACATAAATTAGTAATACATCTTTGGTAAAAAGTTCAGCTTCTGGGTCATCTTAAAGTTTTATATACACCTTGTGTAAGATAGGGTATCTGACTAGTCCTATTGACTAGTCTCAAGAAGGTGTTCCAGGTAAAACAAGCATAACTTCTTGCTAGAGTATCAAAATTGAGTGGCACTAGTTGCATTGGATCGTGGACAGTTTGTAGTATTTTGGGTGTGAGTTTCCGAATTTGATATCAATTATTTTGTGCGGGGCATTCTATACAAGTGAGATCTTCTGGAAAGGACATAAATCAGAAAGTTGTGAGGAAGTTACCGTAAATTCCACTTGGCACATCCAATTTTGATCAGACCTGTGGCATTGTAGAGAAGAAATATTAGAGAACTAACTAAAAGAAAGTTTCATACCCAGAAGGGCCGAAACCTGGGAGATAGAACAGAATAAATATTGTCTAGTAGAACCACCTCAAAATCAAGACTCAGAAGTGATATTTGGCCAACATGCCACCCAAAAAGGGACCTTCTACACCAAATAAGCCTCCAGAAAATCCTAGTTGGACTCTTGATGAAGGTGAATAAATGCGTAGGGACATAAATGATTTACAAAAGAAGACAGTAACTAAAGATGAACTACAAGAGATGATGAATTCAATGGAAGCTAAGTTGGATACTAAGATGGATTCAATGGAAGCTAAGTTGATGGATGGCTTAAAAGGGGAGATCATGGAAGTAATGAGAAATTTCGTAATAGAGAAGACACCCAAAAGTGAAAATGCATCCCATGAAATT
>ML783619.1:100706-118928 GCA_009831015.1 Picea engelmannii | reverse complement strand
TAAAATGGACAGGGCAGGGATGGCTCAAATTGATGAGCATCTAATTCAACCCAGCACACAACTCGGCACCCTTAATATTGTTGATGCATTTATGGGAAATCAACTTCCGCAGTTAGCCCGAGAATGCTATTTTTCCGAAGCCATTTGTCAGGCAGAACCGTCACAGCTCATATCCCAATTCCTGGACAAATGTAGGATATGCACTGAGTCTATGCAGAGACAAGCACCTGGCGTGCTTTGAAAACGGAGTCGAAGTGATGGAGTGGCTTCACTCCTAATAGCTTCCAAACGGAACCACCACAGCTTGTATCTAATTTTACGGACAAGTGTATCATATGCGCCGACTCATGTAAAGAAAGCACCTGGCACCCTTTTGTATAAATAGAATAGAGAAAGAAGAACACAAGGCTGGACTTTTTGGTACCCATTGTAACAGAATTCTCCCATGAAGGAAGTTAATACAAAGCAAATTCAAGATTCCCGATTCTGTCCCGACTGTATCTCAAGTTTTTTTTGTCATGTTCTTTATTTCTTTTCATTTTTTTCTACACAATTAGTTTATCTTGTTATGTTCTCTGTTTATTTTCATTTGGCTCTACATAATTGAGAAGTATCACTATAACTTAGTACAACTACTACTATAGTGAAGCAAGCTCATATTACGGTAATTGTCCCTTGTCCTTCCTCTGCATCGGCTATCAGCAGGTGTAAGACCAAGCTACAGTTACAGGATTTTGTGTTTACTTGCACCATGTCAATTATGTTCATGTCAATTTCTTCTTCCATGTATACGTGAGTTTTTACGGATAAGAATTTTGCGTTACCTGCAACTAGATGTTTTTCTCTTATTTCACACCTTTACGAAAAATCATACAGTTACGGGAAAGGGCCTTTCATTTGTAGTCTCATTTCGTTCTTCATACGAAGATTTCTCTTATTTTTGACCGAATTGAAACAACCATTAAAATCTCTCGTTAAATCATTTCCATACCCTTACTGTTCCTCAATGACTGTACCCACGGTAATTCAACCTAATATTCAACTTGGATTATCAGATCAAACTAATATTTCCTTAAGTATTTTCAGTACGATCCTTAGAACTGCTAATACCCGGGAAGAATTAGAGCGATCATGGGCGGCCATTGAACAAGATATCGCAACCCAGGAACAGTTGGAAGCCAGACAATGTGAACGCAGAAATCCTCATTAGTTTCCTATACCGAAGGTTAATGAAATCCTTTATCAACCATTACCATACTTTTGTATGCCTTGACACTGTACTTTAAGCCTTAGTACAGACTCAGGAACAACATGTAGCATGCACATGAGGATTGAAAGAAGACTTTTGAACAACACCCTTTGGGGGAGGGCAAAGAACTATGTCTAGGATCGGTCGCTTGAGATGAAGAGGACCATTGGTAGGTGGAGCCAATGGAGATGGTTGGACCAGGGAAGGAGGTATTTCATCAACCTTCTCTTTGGAGGAAGAATAATCTTTGGCTCGAGTGGTAAGTGTGACGTCATTCTTCTTTGAATCATCTGTACAAATTAAAACATAGGATGTATTGGAGGGGGAAGGTTGGTCATGAATGACCCATTGGGCTTGTTATTGAGAAGGAAAGGATTGTGACAACACAGCTGGGGTAGACGGTTTTAGGGTCCCTTGAAGGAACTTAGTAACCTCGGCTCGTCTCGAACAATCCTTAGTGTAGTGATCATCACCATAGATAAGACAAAGGTATCGGGGTTTGCGCTTATCCTTATCTTCAACAGGTTGTGTTTTGGTCTTCTCAGATTGCAGATTATTTTTATCCTTATTCTTACCCTTCCCTTTTCTGGATTTATTATTTCCGACAGGGGTAGATTGAATGGAGTTCACCTCAAAAGTCTTGTTGGTGGGAGGAGTAGGAGATGTAGCATGTTGAACATTAGAAGAAACAGACTTGGGGTTGGTGGTATAGGCTTGTACGGAGTGGGGTTGGGTGTGTAAAGTACCAATCACACCATCAAACGCATGAGAAGCAATAGGGATAGTTGAAGAAGCAGTAGTAGAAGGACGAGGTGTGTTAGGGAGAAAATCATAAATAGTACATGTTTGTGAGTAAACGAGGTCAAGGTATTGAGCATGACTGATCACCTATTCTTCTATGACAACTCCAACCATGGTGATGTCACGAGAAATATCATTCATGAATGATTTTGTGAACCACTTTTCCAGTAGCTGATCGGAAATCTCAAGTTTGATGAGACGTCGTTGTCATCGCCACTCATGAATGTGATCAGAGATATGAGTGGCTTTGGTTTGTTTGAAAGAAATGAAAATTTTGGTTCCCGTTTCGTATTGGATCGGTAATTGGTAGTGGGTGAGGAAATCCATGGTGAGGGTGTTAAAGTCAGCGAAGAAGCCTCGCAACAATTCTATATACCACTTCATGGTGGAACCCATGAGAGTTCGCTAAAAAAGATGTAATCGAATAGAGTCATCCATCAAGAAGTTGGATGAACACCAAAGGTGGAAAGTCATTACATGATTGTTCGGGTCCTCTCCTGGTTTACCATCGAACTTAGGAATGTCAAAAGGTAGTTTGGCTGGTTGTTATCGGACTAATCGATAGGTGCAGACACTAACAGATCTCCCTAGATCCACCTAGATCTAGAACAAAACACACCAGAACATGACGCTTTCCTAGGCTCCAACCTATATAACATAGAACACTTGTTCTCCCTTGCACCACCCCACCACCCTGGTTTTCTCTGGATGCAACCAGATGGAAGCTACAACTCCCTGTGTTCAAGCTCCCACTTGAACCTCTGAGGACAACAGTCCTCCCTAGCACCTCCCAACCACTCTACAATATAAATAAATAATTAAACAACCAACTACACAGATAAATCAACTCTTACCACTTCTTCTCTGTTCTGTAAATCTAGTCTTCTTCTGACTGTTCTGCAATTCTTCTCTTCCTTTGTCTGTACTGCAAATATACTCTGCTTCAAATTGTTCTGTCATTCTTCTCTGCTTCAACTTGTTCTGTCATTATGCTCTGCTTCAGCTTGTTCTAACATTCTTCTCTGCTTCAACTTGTTTTTTCATTCTGCTCTGCTTCAAGTGTTTTCTTCATCTGTTAATCTCACACTGCGCATATTCTCAGTCTCACACTGCGCATCCTGTGATTTTCCCTTTAATTCATTTTTTCATCCAGAACAACCAACCTAGCACTGTTTGTGTCTTTTTCTTTTATGTACTCCACCCACACCGGTTACACTTCGCATCTTCTTCGGCAAAAGAAAAACTATCCGAGCAACTGAAATGCCAACCGATTCAACAATCATGAATCAATTTTGTTAACTGATTCGTAACTGATCGTATTCAATGAATGAATTAATTGTGAGAGAGAACAGTAGCCCTTTGATCATATTCAAGTTTATCTGCACCGTTGGATGAATTTTATTAATCTTTCCTTTAAATTGGGTTTCGTCATTTCGGCAATCCTGTGGCCAAGTGTCTCGACACTTCATGTCGCGATCTCTGAAGCTCTGATACAGAGCTTTTCTGCACTATCTCCTTCCTCTATATGACCATGGCCATGACCGAGCACTTATGCAAAAAGTGCTTTTCGTGAATTCACATTTCGTGGGTTTGGAGATGAGGCATCTTGAATCTCCAAGTCATGATCCCCAAAACCCCGAGATGGAGATGAGATCAACGTTCCACGATCTTGATGAATCTACGGTCTATATCTCATCGTGAATTCGCATCTCGTGATTCCTTCGATGGAGGTCCTTTTCACTCCAAGTTGAAATAGGCGAAACTCCGAAATGAAGCTTAGATCAATGGTCCACGATTTTGATGAATCTATGGTCAGGATCTCATTGTGAATTCACATCTCGTGATTCCTTCGATGGAGGTCCTTGTCACTCCAGGTTGCGATAGGAAAAACTCCAAAATTAAGCTTAAATCAATGGTCCATGATCTCAATGAATCTACGATTGCGATTAAATCATGATTTTGCATATCGCGATTTCAATGGTCATATTTCTTACCTCTTCAAGTCACGAGTCGCGAAACTCCAAAATGGAGTCGACGGTCTAGATCACACCTTGATTTGACGGCTGCGATTAAATCATGATTTCGCATATCATGATTTCAATGGTCATATTTCTTGCCTCTTCAAGTTGTGAGTCGCGAAACTCCGAAATGGAGTCGACGGTCTAGATCACACCTTGATCTGACAGCTGTGATTAAATCGCGATTTCGCATATCGCGATTTCAATGGTCATATTTCTTGCCTCTCCAAGTCGCGAGTCACGAAACTCTGAAATGGAGTCGATGGTCCATATCACACCTTGATCTGACGGCTGCGATTAAATCGTGATTTCACATATCGCGAATTCAATGGTCATATTTCTTCCCTCTCCAAGTCACGAGTCACGAAACTCCGAAATGGAGTCTCGAATCAACAGTCCCAATCAAAACTTGATCTGACGGCCATCGGGATTTGTAAATGGGATCCAATGATCAGAAATGTTGCTTCTCCTCCTAAGCTTACTTTGTTCCACTTACTCTGATCTTGCCATCGATAATCTGCCAACAATCCTCTACACTATCTCTTCTAAGCTTAATCGAATCTTCTCTGCAACGAACAATGCTCTGCACTATCTTTTCTGAGATTAATCGAATCTTCTCTGCAACATCTATTACATACTTTATTTACTCATGCCATCTTCATTGTTGTACTTTCCATCAATGACAAGTATACAAGCATGTGTTGTCTATTAAATATTTGCCAACAGTTGATGCTTGAAGGATCATTAGAGGAACCTGGGCGGTTGGATTTGAAGCAATTCCAGTGGTTGGATTCAGGTTGTAACCACTCATTTGTATTGTTTCTAATAAAAGAGTTTGCTTTCCCTCCATACTTGTGTGATAGTTTTCAATTTGCTTATGTATGTCAATTTGATTCACATAGTTGGATTTATCTATATATTACATGTATAATTTGATCCTATAACTACCTTGTTGCAACATTTTATTGATCTCATTTTGTAGATTAGTTCAGGAAGAGATCAGGAGAGGATCTAGAGTCAAGAGAAAGGAACAACATCAACTGATAGGATGTAAAGCATGATAATATTTATCTTTTATCCTTAGGTAGTTATTTCATTGCAAGTTTTGTATGCAGGGATAGGTTATGTCTTTTGTATATGGTCAAGCTCTGTTGTGGAATGACCCAAGGTCACAGGGGAAAAATCTAGTAACATATTAGTAGCAATTTAAACTCAAGGGATAAGTATCTTCATCTATTTTATCCCCACTTTCAAATAATGCTAACATTTATGCCAGAGCTTTCTCTAAAATTGAGAAGACTACTTTTTTTATTTTTGTCCCTAACTACCTTTGATGTCTAATCATAGTTTTGAGCACACATAATTACTAATTCTGGAAAATGAAAGGTGAGAGGAATGACCACTCTAGCTAAACCGGAGCTTCATGCAGAAAATTGTTCGTTGTTTTTATTAAAGTTGGCAAAAGTTGTGTTTTTTTATCTCTTGGACAACTTTAGTTGTTACTTTAGGTTCAAAAACATTGAAATATTTATCAGCTAAGTGTTTAAACATGGGTTTTCCATTATTTGTTTTTGGGAAGCATTGGTTTCTTTCCTAGGATCCATTCGAGATTCGAACTATGGTCGTTGAAAAATAATTATCAAATTATTTTTAAAAGGAGGATTATTTAATTCAATTAAATATGGGTTTTGTCCTTTACTTACCCCCACATATGGGTTCAAATTTACTTGATTCGTTTCCCTTTTAGTTGGAGTATGGTGGGAAAAATATTTAGAGAACTAGAGTCCCTGTGTCCTTTCATCTAAATGAAAGTTAGTAATAATGTGGGGTGGAGGCTATTTTTAATTTCATTATTCGCTTTAATAAATGCCAGATAATGTGTCAACCAATGATTAACTCTTGGTGATATTGTCTCCAACATGCTTTAAATGAGTCTAACTACCAATCTTTATGAAAATGGTTTTTGTGATACCAGGTGGTTTCAGGCTTATTTCAGGTGATTTTGTATACTTTGAAAAAGCCCTTATATAAATTTTGTTTAGCCATATGTGTGGCAAGTGGTTTAGCAGGTTTGGGACTCTTTGTACAACTAAAATTCATTAATCAATATCATCGATCTTATTTATTCATGATTGTTGGATCAAAGCACTAATCATTTTTTGTATTTTTATATTTAAACTTGTAAGCGCCTAATATATATAATTAAGCATTAGATAAATAAAACTAGTATGATTTGAAAACAATTCTTTTTATTAACGAAATTTAGTTACAACACCATTAAACAACAATTTCTTGGGGAAATCCTTTTCGAGAGAAACACCCCACACTTCAAAGTAAGATATTAATGTATTACTCAACAAGAAATTACAATACATTTGCATAGCTCACTCTTAATGAAAGTAACTAGAAACCTTACATGCTACCAATAATACACCATTCTTAGGTAATACAAGCACTCAACATATAGGCATAACTCCATGCATCAATCACCCATGCAAGACACATTGTATGCATTCATTGTTTGCATACATGCATTGAACGAGTTGCATGCATTCCCACATGCATTCCCTAAGTGGGTTACATGCATGCTTGATTTGAGTGAATATGCTAAGTATACATGTAGCCATTGAATGAATATGATGTGTTGGCACCATTATTTGAGACCTATTCCATTGCATTTTTCTCTTTTCCCTTATCGCAGTCATACCTATCATTTTTCAACAAATATTTTTTCTCATGGACCTGACCCCCTTACAACACCCTTATTTGGGATTTACACCATTGGATTCAACTCGTCGCCTTGATCGTTATGATACACTTCAACCATAACCCATTTTCTGTGTGGTCCCACCCGCCCCTTTTCATGTTCCCTCTTCATCATGGCCCATACCCATAGCCAAGAATTGGAAGCTCGCTTCAATACCTTGCACTCCAATTTCACAGAAACCCAACAAGAAGTGAGACAACTCAGTGCAAATATTGTTGCAATAAATAAAAACATGCATTCCTCCATCACCGCCACAATCAAGAAACTCAAATAAGACCTCAAACAAGACATATATACCCATCTTGAATCCTTCACTATGATGATCTATGCCAAGCTGCATATCCCTATATATCTTCCCTCATCTAACCCACCTTTTCATACCGAAGGTGAAAATTCCTCTCATTCCTAGAATTTTCGTCCCCATCACTTTCAACATAACCTACACCTTCTGCCTATGGATGTGACCAAATTTGGTGGCTTAGATCCCACTGGATGGGTAACTCAAATGGAACATTATTTCTCTTTGTATGGAATTATTGATGAGCTGGACAAACTTCGATATGGTTTTATCCATCTAGATCAAGAACATTGCCAATGGTGGCATTGGAGAAAAAATGCCCGCCAAGGGTATCTGGCTTGGACACACTTTGTGGAAGAGCTTTATGAATTCTTTGACACTGACAGCAACCATTTAGGCCATTTGACAAAGTTGAAATAATCTAGCATAGTGGAAGACTTTATAGCTTCTTTTGAGCAACTCATTTTTCGTACAGAGGGCATGTCTGTGTTTTTTTTCTGAGAATGTTTTATTTGTGGCCTCAAGGATGATATTTGTTCCCATGTCCTCATGGCTCGTCCTTAGATTTGGGTGGATGCTACTAAAATATCTAAGGAAGCACAACATGTTGTCTCTTCTCAAAACCAAAAATCCTCCTTTATTCCTTACACTAAACTAATCACTCCCACTCCTCCTTCTACTCCACTAAATATCCAGAAATTGACTAGGGCTTAAATGGTCGAATGCCAACTCAAAGGCCTTTGTTATAACTGTGATGACAAATATTTTCCTGGACACAAGTGTAAGGAACAAAAGCGTTTTATGGCCATCTTGAAGGAAGTTTTGGAAGATGATGTTGAGGCTCCCCTTGTGTCCTTGTCACCTAAAACCACTGACATGACCCCTCCCTCAGATCCTCCCGAAGTAGAGATGGTCATTTCCCTAAATGCTCTCACTGGATTCTCTACTCCCTAAATCCTCAATATAATTGGTTACATTAAGAATAGGAAGGTCATCATTCTTTTTATAGTGGAATCACCCATAATTTTATTCATCGCTGCATTTCCCAAGAGACTAATTTCTATATCTGTGTCATCAATAATTTTCAAATCATGATTTCCAATGGCAGGTCCATGAAATTTGGAGGGCGTTGTAAAAATGTGTGTCTCCAAATTAGTGAATAGCACCTAAAATATCATATGTTTGCTACTGACATGGGTGGTTGTGATATTGTGTTGGGTGCAGAATGGATAAGGACTTTGGGTCTCATTCTCATGGATTTTAAGGAATTAACCATGCAATTCAACCAAGAGAGACAACAATATAATTTCCAAGGCATCACCACTAGTTCCCTAAATATCATCAGTTCCCATTGCATGGAAAAGTTTCTCAAAAAAGGGAATTTTGGCATTATTTCGCAACTCCGTGCCATACAAGCAATTGAGACACCCTCTTTTCCGTAGGATCTCCAATCCATCCTCTCTAAACATCAAGTGGTATTTTCCACTCCCCAAGGACTCCCTCCTTCTCATGATTTTCATGATCATTCCATTCCCCTTGTCCCAAGAATCCTTCCTCCCAATATACGTCCCTCTCGTCACCCATTTTCCTAAAAAAATTAAATTGAGAAAATTGTTCAAGAACTTCTCAACGTAGCTGTTATCCGCCCTAGTACGAGCCCCTAATCTTATCATGTGGTCATAGTCCTTAAGAAAGAAGGTTACTAACTATCGAATAACCTTAAGTTTTAAATATTGAATTTACTAACTAAAGAGGGATGGGGGACATACCATTTAAATGTCACTTCCTCTCTCCATTGCCATCCTAGATCTGTTCCAATGCTCATACAATGATGAACTTGCAAAAGAAAACAACCATCCAAAGTGATAGAAATAGCATATAATCAATATAAACCTATGTATGTGATCAAGGAATCATACAATAAAACACAACAAGCTTTATAGGAAAGAATCATATTATTGTATCATATTAAATTTGAAAGAGAGATTACAACCATGGCCTTGATGTTGTAAGGTCCCTTCCAAGTTTACTTTGTTCCCCACACACTTCTTGCTCCAAGGATTCTGAGACCATGGATCTAATATCTACTCACAATCTATCTTGACAAAGCAAATCTCAAAGCCACTCTAACCAAGTTAACAATCCCAAGCCAAAAACAACTAACTTTCCCCATGAGAGCTCCTCTCCTTTTATAAGCTGAAGAGGATAAGGTAAGGAGGTTAGGATGATCCCACTAAATCATGAAAGTGAGTAAGATCCAAACCATTCGGATGCCACCTCACCATGGAAGTTTCTCCTTCTAGAAACATCGAGAAGATGCTCGTTTTTCCCACGTGTAATCATTCTCGCACCCTGCCTATAGAGAAACCTGTGAACCTCTCTCAACCCAGCTATGGTGCAGCCTACGAGAATCAATCATTCTCGCACCGTAGCTATAATATAGCCTGCGAACATCCTCTTTAATAGGGTTTTTACAAAGGAGAATACAACTTCTTTTCTCAAGAAAAGTTCTTCTCTCTTCTTTCTTCAGGAACTCAGGCCACTGACCCCTCTGAAGGAAAAAGATAGGTTTACATCATTAACAGTCATAGATATGATGAAAATAATGTGTAACAGAGAGCCCCCCAAAGTATGAAGTTAGAACAGAGTGATAGCTGAAATACTTTGTCGAGTGTGTGTAGGGAACAAGGAACAATCGGTCAAAAACCTGCCAACAAACAAGGAAATGCAGTACAATAATACATCATCACTGAGGTAGGCATTCCCATACTCAGAATACAAATGACTCAGAGCATAAATGTCTACATGTGAATATCCATGTCAAGTAAGACAGGTCATGGCCACCAAACATACACTTTGGATCCATGCCATTATGAATCAAATCTGAACATAGCCACCAGAAATACATTGTGGATCTATGTGTTAAGGACTCAAATTTGAACATAGCCATGAGACATACAATGTGGATCTATGCAACAATACAAACTGAATATACTCCAACGCAACTTTAATTTGTCAGAAAAGATCCAGGGTCTTCATCTCCACCACTCTATAGTAAAAATCTAACCATGTGAATACATGTGTCGAAGTCGAACATGGTAGAAACCACTTGATTACCAGTCATTAGTGTATACCGTTAACAAGTGCGAGGTAAATCACCATTAATGTCAATGACTCCCAAGGTACACAAGTATAATCCAACAAATGTGAATGAATGAGCTGAAGTTGAACACTCGGTGGAATCTCCCGATCAGGGGTCAATAATGAAAACCCACTGTCGAAAGAGAGGAAACCTACCATTGAGGCATGCAAGTTCCAAGGTACCAATTAGTTTCTAAGTATAATTCTTGGATAATGAGTTGAAGTCGATAGGAAAAGACTCGTCATAGGAGGGCCTTAATGTATCCCACATCAATGGCATGAAACATGTAACAAGATTTGAAGTAGACCAGATTAACAAGTGATTCAAGACTAACTCAGGGATGGTCAATGCAATAGAAGGCTTAAGGACTGTAGAAATGGCCAATGCAATAGAAGGCTTTTTGAGATGGACATCTTTTTGAACATATTGACAACACAACAACTGTCTTGGAAACACTGACTCAACAATAAGGATCACATAACAATTTGTAATCTTATAAAGGAGTATGATCAAGAGATGAGCGGATTTTCCAACCTAGACACAAGGTGAGTGAAAGGGTGTCATGTTCAAAAGTGATTCTTCCATGAAGTACAGGTTTGGATACATTTCTTTCCCAAAAATTTTCCCCACCATTTATGGCAAGTACCCCTTTATTTTTACGCAAGCTTGAGGAGGATAACATATGCTTGTTAATTTAAGCTCATCCTTCGGACGAGTCCCTCGGAGTATGTTTAACGAACCCTAAGAAGGAGTGGTTTGGTCCCATATGTGGCTTTCGATGTTTGTTTAACGAGTCCAAAGAAAGAAAACTCAGGGGGGTTTCATGTTTATAGTCTGAAAAACACTTAAAGAGAACTCTCTCAGTTCCTTTTTCGTAACGTAGTCTGATGTGACCGAAAAAGACATAAACTATCTCTCAACATACATTTTCTTCAAATAATTTAACGAGCGTGAAAGGAACAAGGTCGCTTGGAAATATTTTCATGTTTAGAGAGTCTAAAAAGAGCTTAAAGGGAACTCCAGGGGGTTCATTTTTCGTATAACCTTTACGAGTCTGAAAAAGTGAGAAAATTATACTCAGTTACAATATCAGGTATTTATGAGCATGAGAAAGAACAAAGACTAAGCTCGGTAACTTATTCTCACGTATTTATGAGCATGAGAAAGAACAAAAACTAATCTCGGGATTGTTTTCATTTTTACGCAAGATTTAAAACAAAACAAAACTATGCTTGGGATAGATTTTAATTTTTACACAAGCTTAAAAACTAAACTAAACTATGCTTGGACCTGGTTTCATTTTTACACAAGCTTGAACCAGAGGAAACTATGCTTGGACCTAGTTTTAGTTTTACATAAGATCAAACTAGAGGAAACTATGCTTGAGGTAAGTCGTTTCATTTTTACACAAGCTTGAACCATAGAAAACTATGCTTGGACTTCCCAATGCATAACACATGGATGGTTGGTACTTAGCCCCCATCTTAAGAAACTAGTGGCTCTACTTCAACATGAAGTCCATAGGCTGAGGAAAATGCCCCCCAAGCTTTGTTTCATCCAACTACAAAGGAGAATGAAATGAAGCTTCAAATACTAGATGAAGGACTTGACTCAAATAGAGAAGGGGAAAAACTATTTCATTTTTTAACGAGCTTGGCATAGAAACAAGAACTATGCTCGTAACCTCTATTTCATTTTTTAACGAGGTTGCTACAGAGATGAAAAAACTATCCTCGTAAGTGGTTTCATTTTTTAACGAGCTTGAAATCAAAAAACCATGCTCAAAGACCTCTGTTTCATTTTTTAACGAGGTTGCCTCAAAGATGCAAAAACTATCCTCTGAACTAGTTTCATTTTTTAATGAGCTTGAAATTAGAAAACCATGCTCAAGGACCTTTGTTTCATTTTTTAATAAGGTTCCCTTAGAGACGCAAAAACTATCCTCGAAGTCTCTCTTCTTGATCATGGATTCCAAGAGGACAATGCTCCAGAATGACACCATGTCAAGGGACAAAACTCAGTCATGGCTTCCAAGAGGTATTAACTGGAAGGAAGAAACACACTCTGGAAGGACAACATGTTGAGGATCACAACAAGAGTAAATAGATCATGCTCTAACAACCCTATCGAAGAGATCTCCATGTCAACTACTGGATCTAAGTCATCAGAAGTTGAAACCATGGGATAATTGACCTGTGGCGGGGGCGATACCATCTACATATAAGAACCATTTAGGGAGGCAATCCAGTTGGGGTCAATGAATGAAAGTTGATCAATAGTCACAACCTATCCATCGTGAGGGAAAGATATCACACGAAAAATAGTAGACACAATAGCTTTCATGGAATAGACATAATCTTGCCCAAGGAGTAAAGAAAAATCCAAGGGGTCTTGGACTACCATGACATCAATAAAGACAGTTTTCCCTCCCAAAGTTATAGGAAACTGAGGAAGGGTCCCTAAAGTTTGACTAGATCTTATGTTAAAAGCTAATAGATTCTGCGTAACCGACGCAAGTGGAAGATAACCCAAAGCTTGCCAAGCAAAAGAGGACAAAATATTAACGGATGCACCTTCATCTATCAGTGTCTGAGGAACGTCTCGACCACAAACCTGAACTGTAATCTGGAAAGGAATGTGAGAGGGAAGACGAGGTCTATTTAGCACACCCCAATCAAAATGGATGGCCTCATAACTTGGAGGGGGTTCCACAGGAGAAGGAGGAATAGCCCCTGGCATGGTAGATTCTATATCAATGAGAAAATCATGGGCAGTATTGGGTTTACTCTCGAGTGGGAGAGTAGGATCGACTGATGAAATGATCATATTGACCACTTGGGTTTCATTCTCTAAGGGGAGAATGGGGTCGACAGGTGGAAATGGATTGACTGCTTTGGTTTCACTCTCTAACGGGAGGGTGGGATCGACCGACGATGGGATCGGATCAACCACTTTAGTAACACTCTCTAAAGGGAGAGTGGGATCGACTGATGATGGGATCAGATCAACCACTTTTTCAACTAGTTCAATTAAGGACGTGACTAGATTGACCACTTGATCAACTGGACTAACCGACAGGGGAACCAGATTGATCATTCCATCAACTACAGGTGGGTTAAGAGAAAGCTTGCGATAAGCAGCTGGAAGTTGAGGCTGTGAAATAGTCATGTCTTCCAGTAATTTTGAGGCTTCATCCATACGAGGGGAAAGGTGAGTGAGATGCTCCCTTTGCATAACATGCACGGGAACTTGACTCCACTTTTCTTCTTCCCAACGGTATCTTGACTAGTCGACGGGAAGTCATCAACATGTTGTTCAGAGGTTGATGACATGGGTTGGTGAGGATGTGTAGACCATGCTTCTATAACCTTGGATAGACCAGGGCAATCCTTAAGAAGATGGCTACCCTTACAAAGCCTGCAAGGGTACTTGGGCTTACGAGTTTTTTGGGTGATATTGACATCATCAACACTCCCAGCATGATTAACAATAAATGGTTTCTTTCTAACATGTTTGACAGTGGTTGGGGGTTTTGACCCTTTTTTATCTTTCTTCTTATTAATCTTTCTTTTCTTCTTCTTCTTATTCACCGGGTTATTAGATTCAGAACTTTCACTCGACGAAGAAGATGAAACGAAAGGTGACCTTGCAAGCGAAGAAGTTGAAGAATACATTACTGGTGAAGAAGGTGAAGGATCAACATGAGGTTGATTTTCTTGAGGGGAAGTGATTACGATCGAAGAACCTACTGCATTTGGAATTACCTAAGTGGAAAACAACCACACTGGTAACCCAATTGTGAGACCTGGAAGGCTCAAAGTAGCAATATGATGAGGACCAATGTTTCTATAAGAAGGAAAAACAAAAGGTTCCTCGGGAAAAGAATTTCCTTCATTGGTCATTCCGGGAACTGACGCCATAAAAATAAAGATCCAATCTAGAGTCCACTAGGGAAAACAAAAAACACACGCTAAAAATCTAGTAAGAAAGCAAGCAAACAAAGCCTTCTCACAATGAGCACACTAGTTGGTGATGAAATCCAACATAGTGGGAACAAAGTAAGAAGGGGCTGAGATAGAGCGGGTGCAAAAGTTACGTTGATGATCTGCTTAATGGACTTACACCCTGGTGCAAGCTCCCACACATAATCGTGGGTATATCCTCCAAGGAGCCCGAGTGAGTTTGGCCAACATCGATTCCAGGTACCATGAAGACTTTCCCCTCCACAATCACCTTTTGTAAATACCCTAAAGAGATAGGCCACTAAAGTTACCAATCACTACAGTGATGCCTGGGGGAACAGTCAACAGTCCAATCCATGTGCAAGGGCAGGGTATCTAGCCCGAAATCAAATTGAAAGGCTTCCACTCATCATTGTGGGTATACCTCTCAAGAGACCCCCATAATACACATAATCTCTACACCAAGACCAACAAAGCAGGGTGAGTAACTCTGCTAGTCTTAATGCGACCTCATGATTGACCCTTGTGTTAGAAGGGCTTCCCAGGACAAAATGTAGTAAGTGGATTTAACTCTCCCTATCTGATCCGGATTTTATGAGCAGAACGAAATGAATACAGATTATTAATAGGTTCTTAACACAAAATAACAAAGATACAGTAAAACTGGTTTTCTATTCAATAACAAAATAAGTTGAAACTGTAAAATGCAGTGGAAACAAGCTTGCTGGAATGGTGGCGGCTTATCTCTGAGAAGAGATGTGACGGTAGTGCGCATTCACAAGAAGAAGGTTACAATGAGGCTCTAAAGGCATTTTTACAATAAGAAAGAATGCCAAAAACCCTAGACATCCAAAAACCTAACCCTAGGAGATGAAACGCCAAAAGTCATGTGGGCCCCGTTTGGGTAAGCTAGTACATCAACTTCCTGGGGTCGTAACTTTTGCATATGATCTCCATTTTAGGTGTGTGATAGCCTGTTGGAAAGGTATTGTTGAGGAGATTCATTTTGGGGGCTCAATTATTCCTTTGTATATCATTGAGGATCTCGATACCTTCCTGCATTTCTTAGCAGAGATCAAGGAAATAGCTCTAGGTGGGACTGCCTTGGGTATCCTGTACAATTTCCTGTTCAAAGTAATAATAACACTACGATGCCTAGATTCATATACAACATGACGTTTCCATAAATAGGGTTGTCCCAAAATAACATCACAAACTTAAAGAGGAGCAACATCACACAATACCTCGTCTTTGAAGGGCTTGATGTCATACGGCAGTCGACACTGTTGGCCGACGCAGAGATCGCTTCCTTGGCGGAGCCATCCAATGGTGTAGGGTTGTGGGTGCAGAGTTGTTCGCAGGGCCAGCTACTTGACAACCTCTGCTGAGATGAGGTTCTTCTGGCTACCGCTGTCAACGATGAAGTGCAGCGGGGTGCCTTTTACCCACATCTGTGAATGGAAGAGGCACTCTCCTTCTTCTGCCTTGTCTGGTTCACCAAGCTGGATCTTGGTGGTAGCAACGGTGGAATTGGGTTCCACGTCAATGATCCGTCTTCCCCTTTCTGGTTCTGTCTCAGATTCAGAATCTGCATCTGATTCAAAGGCTTTCACTTTGGCCACCAGCGACTGCTTTGAGCGAAAATCAGCAGTGTTATGCCAAGGGCTCTTATGGAAGTCGCACCACTTCCCAGTATCTTTCTTTGTCTAGATGTATCTATGCAGAGCACTGTGATACTTGAGCACCAGATGTCACTCCGAATATTTGATACCCAACTGGGTGCGCAAGGTATGGAAGATATTTGTGAAATCTGGCACTGCTTGGTCAATTTCTTGCCGCAGTGTGGTCCATTTGGTATACAGGTCGTCATAATTTCCGACAGGGTAGTATTGTTCCTTAATAGCATCCCTAAAGGATTCCCAGGTGGACATGACTAAAAATAATGAGGTTTCCTCTGCTTCCTTTTGCTCACAGAAAGTTTCCCACCAATCTTTGACATAGGGAACGACTTTGAAGAGCGTAAAAGTAATCTTTTCTCTATTCAAAAATTTATGAACAGAAAAATACCCTTCTAGTAGATTCAACCGCTTGTCTACAACATCTGCGTCTATCTGAACTTCAAATATAGGAATATCAAAGTTTATTTGTACCTTTAATGGGGCGATGCCTCCATTCGAAGAAGATGCATCGCCTGTTGGTAGTCGCCGAAGGATTTGCACAAAACTATCCATCATCTCATTCCTCTATTGCGTGAGGGCTTCCTCAATCAACAGTTTGAAAGGATCTCTTGTCCCATCATCTTTCTTTTCTCCTACCATGGGAGGTCACTTGGGCGTACGAGATCTTCTGTCCTCAAGAGAAACAAGCTCGAGACCCAACTCTTTGTACTCCGACCTCGTTGGGGACATGCATTAAGATGACAAGGAGCAGACTGCTTTGATACCATTGATCCAGATTTTATGAGAAGAACAAAATGAATATAGATTATTAATAGGTACTTAACACAAAATAACAGAGATACAGTAAAACTGGTTTTCTATTCAATAACAAAATAAGCTGAAACTGTAAAATGCAGCGGAAACAAGCTTGTTGGAATGGTGGAGGCTTATCTCTAAGAAGAGATGTGACGACAGTGTGCATTCACAAGAAGAAGGTTACAATGAGTCTCTGAAGGCCTTTTTACAATAAGAAAGAATTCAAAAAACCCTAGACATCCAAAAACCTAACCCTAGGAGATGAAATGCCAAAAGTCTTGTGGGCCTCGTTTGGGTAAGCTAGTACATCAACTTCCCGGGGTCGTAACTTTTGCATACGATATCTGTTTTAGGCGTGTTATAGCCTGTTGGAAAGGTATCATCGAGGAGATTCATTTTGGGGGCTCAATAATGCCTTTGGATATCATTGAGGAGATCTATACTGAAAAACCTTCATTTAGGCCCTCAAAATGGCCCCGAAAGTAAAAATTGCTAAAAATAGTAAATTGCCAAAAATGTCAGAAAACTATTTTGCACCCTGGTGCAAGATCCCACACATAATCATGGGTATATCCTCCAAGGAGCCTGAGTGAGTTTGGCCAATGTCGATTCCAGGTACCATGAAGACTTGCCCCTCCACAATCACCTTTTGTAAAGACCCTAAAGAGATAGGCCACTAAGGTTACCAATCACTACAATGATGCCTGGGGGAACAGTTGATAGTCCAATCCACACACAAGGGCAAGGTATCTATCCTGAAATAAACTTGAAAGGATTCCACTCATCATTGTGGGTATAACTCTCAAGCGACCCCCATAATACACATAATCTCTACACCAAGACAAACAAAGCAGGGTGAGTAACTCTGCCAGTCTTAATGCGACCTTGTGATTGACCCTTGTGTTAGAAGGTCTTCCCAGGACAAAATGTAGTAAGTGGATTTAACTCTCCCTATCACAAGATACTATGTTTTTTTGCAGCTTTGGAAAGTTATCTTTCACACCTATTCCAAAGCCCTACGACTAATCTAATGTAGGTTTGCTACCATAAACGATAAAAATGTCTAATCAATTTTTATAAGCGCTTTATTTTATGGTTGTTGTTACTCAAAAGGAAAATGGTGTGAACAATATGGTGTTTTGACTGACTCGAAAGTTATGTAAAGAGATGAAGATGCAATCTTTTCATTTCGATGAAAGCTATGCTACGAGAAGGAGAAAACATTTATCATTCCTAGATGCACAATGTCCCAAAATCTTAAACTCATCAATATCAATATTCTCAAGAAATGAGAAAAAGGTATTGTACACCAATGCATGATTCGTGCCCCCCCCAGCCATGAGGGGGAAAAATTTCAGAATTTAAGACCAAAAAATGCCAAGAATCATGCAATTTTTCTACTTCAAATGCAAGGATGCCCCCAATCTAATATAAAGCAAGAAATTAAATCTTTTTGTTTCAAAAATTTCACTAAAAGAAATAATGAACTTTCTTAAAACAAAGAAACCCAA
>ML783619.1:82593-100656 GCA_009831015.1 Picea engelmannii | reverse complement strand
TAATCCTTCAAAACCAAACAAAGCCAATGTGGCTAAAAGTAACTCAAAGAATGTCAAGCAGACTGTAAACAGATCAATATAGGCTCCAAAAGCTCAATCCAGCTGATCAAAGCAAAACTGGGTCATCAAAAGATGACAAGACCTAATCCAAAAATGTTTACAAACAAGTTCACAACCTAGCAGTAGAGTACAGTGCGAGAATTAGGTATTCTCACAGGCTAGATACAGGCAGGGTGCGAGAAGGTTGCACTGAAATGAACAGTAGGGTGTGAACATCAATGATTCTAGTAGGCCACGGAGAGGTACAATGTGAGAAGGTTTGTAATCAAGAAAAATTTGGAAAAAGGACACAAATTTTGAGTGAACTTTCAGATCTAGAGAGTCTGGATGGATCTCCCATAGACTCAGAGACCATAAATCAAGCAATCAAAGCAAAGGAAGCTAGAATAACTAGGAAATAATTTGTTCCCCAGTATGGTCGCCAATTTTTTTATTGGATAAATTGGTAGGTGCGGACACTAACTGATCTCCCTAGATCCACCTAGATATATAACAAAACACACTAGAACATGACGCTTTCCTTAAGTTTTAAATATTGAATTTACTAACTAAAGAGGGATGGGGGACATACCATTTAAATTTTGCTTCCTCTCGCCATCGCCATCCTAGCTCTATTCCAACGCTCATACAATGATGAACCTGCAAAATAACACAACCATCCAAAGTGATAGCAATAACATACACTCAATATAAACCTATGTATGTGATCAAGGAATCATACAATAAAACACAACAAGCTTTATAGGAAAGAATCATATTACTGTATCATATTAAATGTGAAAGAGAGATTACAACCATGGCCTTGATGTCATAAGGTCTCTTCCAATTGTCCTTTGTTCCCCACACACTTCTTGCTCCAAGGATTCTGAGACCATGGATCTGATATCTACTCACAATCTATCTTGACAAAGAAAATCTCAAAGCCACTCTAACCAAGCTAACAATCCCAAGCCAAAAACAACTAAATTTCCCCATGAGAGCTCATCTCCTTTTATAAGTTGAAGAGGATAAGGTGAGGAGGTTAGGATTATCCCACTAAATCATGAAAGCGAGTAAGATCCAAACCATTCAGATGCCACCTCACCATGGAAGTTTCTCCTTCTAGAAACATCGAGAAGATGCTTGTTTTTCCCATGTGTAAGCATTCTCGCACCCTGCCTATAGAACAACCTGCGAACATCTAGCAACCCAACTATGGTGAAGCCTACGAGAATCAGGCATTCTCACACCCTAGCTATAATACAGCCTACGAACACCCTCTTTAATAGGGTTTTTACAAAGGAGAATGCAACTTCTTTTCTCAGGAAAAGGTCTTCTCTCTTCTTTCTTCAGGAACTCAGGTCACTGACCCCTCTGAAGGAAACAGATAGGTTTACATCATTAATGGTCATAGGGATGAAGAAAATAATGTGTAACAATTGTGGTTAAATTTTTAGACAACATAGACATGGATGAAGATTCTGAAATTGCATCTATGGAAGTTTCCAGCAATAAAGAAACAAATGACATAGATGAAGCAGTGTATGCCATTTGTCCATCAAAAACACAAAAAGATAATGAAGAGGCAGTGGTTTTATTCAAGTGATTTGAAAATCCATCTGCAGGAGCTCTAGACTGTGAAGTAGTGCATGAGCAGGAACTTATTTCTATTTATTCACTGGAAAGTCAAAGTGGTTGTCCTCAAACAAATTTCTAGAAATTTAATGAAACCACATCAGAGTTGTTTGATGAACAAGAGGATAACCTTGGTGCATATTATATGGCTGTCATATTTGAAGATGTTCAAGAATATATGAATATTTTTTTTGATATGCATGGCCAAGCAGACAAACCTATCCTTGCCATTTCATTTGAAGATGTTCTCAGAACAGAAGAAATAGAGCAAAAACAACTAACACTGATGAAAGATACTTGCCTTTCGGTTTTTGCTCATTAGGGAGAAACGTTTTTTCATGATTTTCAAGATCCAATGGCCATACTATTATAGTCTTCAGTGAAGGATGAATTTGCTTCATTCATAAGCTCAGATTTTGGATTCAATTTGTTTTTTCAGCTACCATCCTTTACGTTTTTCTACCAGCTTGAGAAAAATGTGAACAAAGGAAAATCAGGAAGCCAATTGCTTGATTGGCTGCATTGGCACTTTATCATCACTTGAGTGAGTGGTCATCCCAATATTTTTAGGGTAGGTAGGGATGTGAAAATAATCTTGTTGATCAAGCATTTTCTAGTTTGAGTTTTCTAGCACTAGATACAGTCAATTTTCAATAATGCACTCGAATGTCCCCCATGCAATTGGAAGCAGTGCACAGAGCTTGGTAGGAGTAGGACACACACATGTTTTGGGGAAAATCCCCATGGATCAGGCACCGGGTCTACGATTTCTTTGCTACCTTGCTGGGAGGATAGAATCCCCAGTTGGAGCCAATGTTATCACCCTAACAATTTTTATCGGGATCTAAAACTTTTGAAGTTTAGCGAGACACTATACCACAGTAGAGGCATGATAGTTCAAGGCGCTCAACTATATTCCATGGCATATGAATGAATGTAGCTAAAGTGGGAAGGGAGTAGCTCGGCGATCCATCGATGTTGAAGAATCTCATATGTATGGTCGAAGCCTACATTGGACAAACAAATAGCATGAAACTTAACATCGCGAAGGCAGACCAGGGAAAACTACTCTGGTTTCGATGGGGAATGTGTGGTGCTCTTACACACGCATCAGGGAGATGACGGATTGACCAAAACCAATTTTCCTATGTCCCCGATGTCACGTGGTTCAAAACATCATGTCGATAGCTCGCGGGGAGGATGGCGGTTGGTCAAATCACCTCACATCATTGGTCCAAGTACTTTCCCGAATGACATACCAAAAGGACGCCGCCACATAACTAACTCGAGGCTCATAATTCAAAGTGGATTGATGAAGCATGGCACACCAAGGTACTGTCAAAGTAATTCATGAGCAAAGTACACAAACCATCAAATCTCATATATGAATCATTTTATCCTATTCTAGGAAATTTTCATCTTATGCGTAAGAAAAGCAAGCTCGGCCTGTGCTCCTGAATTCTATAAAATAAAAGGGTGGACAAATCAAGGGCTCTGTGAAGTCTAGAAGGCATGGATAATACCCATCAAATGATGTCTGGCACAACTGGTTTCTCAGCTAAGGTACCAGGCAGGTCAATAAGTAAGAATGAAAGATGGGTCTTGCATATGTTGGCGACTAAATTTCATACCGAACCTGAAACTGAGACAGAGTCAGGAGTAAAATTAAACCCTGTTATGAGGGATCTTGTCATAAATGAACACACAGACAACACCTACCACCCATCCACAAAGAATAAGAGGAGAAAAAGGAGGAAATCATAGGCCAAAACCGAGATGATAGAGAGCGTCAGGGAAAATTTCGATTGGTGGAGTACCCTAGAGGAGGAAATCGCCAAGCTGAGGTGAATCCTCAGGTAAACTTTTGGTGTATTTCAGATAGTTTTGGACAGATGTCATCTTAAGAGAAGGGAGTCCTAATATGACAGACTGATTACTAATGATCCCTTTAAATAATACAACTGTTCTTCCTTTTTGTAACTTGTATCTGTTTTTAGAATTATGAGGAAGTCAGAATGTTTTAAATTCCATATGAAATTCCTTTATATATGCTTGGCCTCATGAGTATAGAAGCATGGAGAAAAGAGGAGCCTTCCCTCTGTGCATGAAAAAATTATAAATCTCTAGGGCTAGAATGAATACATGGGTGTAGAGGCAGATTTTGGGACCTTTTACAAAAAGATTCTAATTGGTGGTGTTATGAGTCTTGTTTTCTCTCATAGTGTGTGATTCATGTTATTATGTATTTTGATTTTGCTTTCTTCTGTAAATTGAGAAACTAAAAGTCCAGAATTCATTATTCAATGCTCTTGGCTTGGCAATTTAGACTATGTTCATCTCTTCTAAACCATTTCAGAATTCATTACTATAATTCTCTGATAATAGTTGTGTGTTTCTTTTCTTCTGATACCATCTAAAATTTTCAAGCATAAACTCAGAAGTCACTTCCTCATTTATCCTTTTTCTCTTGATTGTTTTCATGATTTGAAAATGCATCCTACATTCTTGACCCCATAGCCCAAAGGTCATCTTCAACTCTTCAACAACTTTATTAAAATCCCAAAACAAACCAATTCTAGCCACCAATTTCCATAGATGTATCAAGTGACATGAGAGAGCCCTCTCTGAGTTGAGTAGGCTAGTGCTTTATCTCTAAAGCTGGTTGAAACAG
The DNA here is from genome assembly GCA_009831015.1 of Picea engelmannii. Taxonomy (NCBI): domain Eukaryota; kingdom Viridiplantae; phylum Streptophyta; class Pinopsida; order Pinales; family Pinaceae; genus Picea; species Picea engelmannii. The sequence goes on along the minus strand of ML783619.1, from coordinate 96,311 downwards.
TTACCTCTTTCGTCTATCTATTGATCCTGACAGAATTTACAGAGTGCTAACAACCCCGATAATTTTAATCCCAAGCGCATATGTCCGACGAGCTCACCGCAGTTGAAGAATCAGTAACAGATGTTCTCCTCGACTTAATCAATGAAAGATTCATGTCGGAGAGAGGAGTGTCTATAGGTGTACAAGCATCTTCGACGAGAGGAATTTCGGCCTCTCCATCCACAGCTCGAGCCGGTCCATCCCGGCCAGTAGATGAAAAGTGAACTAAGCATAGGAATGATCTCGCATATGCTAAGTTAATCTTGAGTATACTACCCACCTATCTACCACCTCTGAGCGACACAATCAATCAAGACAGTGTTCCCAGAGAGTTTGAGTACGCTTTGTTCACTGCGTACCTCTCGAAAGGGATATGCGCAGACCAAGATAAGATCGCAACGTTGAAGTTTAGCGACTTCAACCTCGGTGACAGGAAGGTGTACAACATGCTCACCCCACACAAGTATCTAACCAAAACCAAGGGAAAGAACTCAAAGATCATCCCCCAGTTATGGACCATGAACCTCGCGTAGTCCACACTGCTCAATGTCATGAAGATTCCTCACTTTGGTAGGCACCAAGAAGTGAAAGCATGCGTCAAGTTGCTACTTTCCTGCTACCATGGCGGATATTTGTGGTTGAAATTCTGCATCACAGTGGATCCGACATTGATCAATCAGATCACAGGGCTAATCATGCAAGGCCCTGACCCATAGGATTTATATCCCGAGAAAACTATGGATCACGTTCTTGCACAGAAGATTAAGGACACTTACAACGATGTCGAGAAGGGAACGTGAGGCTACAAGGTATCTTATATCCAGAACGATGCAATGCATTTTTCCTGCCAATTGATCGTAGGAAAGCTGGTGCGAAATAATCGACTCACCCAAGTCACGGGGTTCATAGTCGACCTCGCAGGGAAGTGCTCAGAAAGACTTCAGATGAATTGGGCGTAGTACCTGGTAAACCAGTTGGAACTCAACTACAGGGAACCACAGGATCAAGGATATGAGTTCCACTTCAGTTGGCTTCTCATACTGGTCTCTTTCATCGCATGGAAGATGTCGGAAGGTGCGACCTTCCCAAACATCGAGCCATTTGAACCTCTGGCCACGAAGTTTAGTACACTGTGGTACTCAAACGACATGAATAAGAAATGGCAGTCAAATGTTGTGTTCCACACATATTACAACTAGCTGAAGACAACTAGCCAGTCTGAGCCTCGTATAACCCAGAACACTCTACACAAGTTTAGGCTCTTGATGAAATTCATCACAGACCACCATTTCATCTATATCACAATGCGCGCTGATGAGCATAAACAACAGCTGCAATCATACTACAAGTTGACGGAGGCGGATTTGGACGAAATCACCAAGGAATGGTCAATGGACCTCCTCATCCCAGCAGACCCCATAGAGATATCTGATATTGACAGTCCTGAAGAAATGCATTATACCCTTAGACCCAGCAAGACAAAGAAGAATGAAGACGCCCAAGATGTCAGCAGTACCTCTACGAAGACTGCTTCCATCTCAACAGAACAAGGAGGAGATGGCGAAGAGATAGATGGCGCAGAAGATGAATAGAAGAAAGGTGAGGTTACATCGCCTAGAGACAAGGAGGACCCCTCAAAGAAAAGGAAGGTTTCCCCACCGAAACCCTCATCCCAAAAGAAAATGAACGCCATGAGGACCAAATTTGAGACTACCCTCACATCATATGACTTTGATTTTATTGTAGAAGCACTAAATGATGCTTCGCTGGAGATAGAAGAGAAGAAAGAAGCTAAGCAGGAGGAGGTGTTTAATAGGATCAAGGTTGAACTTCAAGGAGTGCAACAAGAACTATAGTCCATCCACGCAGTTTCCACTGCGCCTCTGTCATTGGAAACACCAGAACTAGGTGATGAGCCAGCTCAACTACACCGCATCGTTGATACAGTTGAAGCTCACCTTCAACGAGCTCAGGAAGAAACAACACAAGCCACCCAAGCTTTAGTGCAAGTACAAAAAGACCTTGAGGACCAACGTAGTACTGCAGAATGGGAAAATCTTTCTCTGCAAGCGAAATGGGATGAAGAAAAAACACAGTTGCAGCAAAGCAAGGGATAGTTGCTCTCAAAGAAACTCGAAGTTGAGGAAATGGTCAACAGAGCACTTCACTCTATGACAGTTGTCGAAGTAAAGGCCGAAGAGAGAGTTCCACAACAGGTGGCGCAGCTCAAAGAAGTGATCCAATAGCTCAAACAACGCATAACAAACTTGGAGCTTCACATTGTGCCCGAGACCCCTCAAGATGTAAGAGACCTAAGGGAAGAAACTGCTCGCAGTGCAGTCAACAAATTAAAATCTCTTGCCTTGGAGTGCAAGCAGTTGAGTAACCTTAATGCTCAGACCTATGAAAACCTCACTGAGAACACATAGTTATAGGCGTTGGAGTCGCAGCTCTAGGAAGTGAAGCAGCATGCAGACACACTTCAAACGCAGCTGAAGGCCCTATCGACCGTAGACATAATGAAGAGGTCTCACAAGAAACACATAGCCCAACAACAGATCCATATGATCCAAACCAAAGTGATGGAAATAACTCAATGGCTCCAACCAGTACAAGATAAGGCATGCTTGTTTTTTACAGAGGTCAAGAGCCAAGGAGCAGAGCTAGAACATGTCATCATCACAGCAGAAAAACACCTAGAAGGGCCAGTGAATGATGCAGTGATCTAGGAGTTCACTAAACAAGAGGCCACAATAAAGCAGCAAGTCGAAGCAACTCGAGGCGTTTGAGGCAGAACTAGGCAGAATAGAGTGACTCGGGATGAGTCACAGGTGAGTGTTGGGGGCCTGTTGTCCCTTGACCAAGTTTTGGGAGTTTCTTGGTCATGTTGACATATTTTGGGACCTCAACAGCCTGTCGAAGGAGGAGAGCAGGACAAAGCAGAGATCATAGGATCTCTACCCACTTTTGGATCCTTTTTGGGTTTTGGGGAATATGTAACAAGAATGGGATGTTGACCCATGGTTTTGCCCATGTTTAGGCCTATTTTGTATGTATAAATAGAAGGATAGGCAATGTAAGAAGTAGTCGAATAATATATCTATGTGATGTAGACTAAGTGCCAAGAGCAGGATCTGTGTGATTAGGGCCTTGTATATTCTGTGTAAGACTTGCAGAGCTGAGTGCAAGTCCTTGTGCAAGACTATAGACGGCTTAATGTTGTAACGCAAGGAAGAAGGATCTAGTGAGCTGCATAGATCTTATGTCATGTGTCGAGTAAGGGTTTTGATGGCTTTGTGCTTGTAACCGATTGACTGAAGACAATAAAGAAGAAGAGTTGTTGGACGTAGCCCCAGGGTGGGGGTGAACCATGTAAACGCTGTGTTGTCTTGCTTTATGCTTGTCCTAATGTGTTTATGTCTTCTTTTGCTAAGTTCTTTGAGATGATTGGATAGATCTTCTTATGCTTAGTGCTAATGATATGTGAGAATATTATATCTGATCCATATGAATGTGCTTAGTGCTTGATCTGCTAGATCTGACCTATCTATTGATGCTAAGTGCTTAAGTACTTTATAACAATGTGAATGCTATGAAGCCCTGTTTTATCAACGAAGTGATTAATGATTAGATATTGTAGAACTGATGGTGCTAAGTGATTTATTTAGTAGTACAATCACATATCTTTGTCCCAACTAAGGTTGCAAACACCTAAGTCTTGCAACCACCCCTCCCTCTACCTCAAGTGAGACTTCATTTGCTTCGCAGGTGTTGCCGAAAGGGTCGGTAGTTAGGGCTTTGTTGGTGCATTGTTGTAGCGTTGAACCCTAGGTTCGCCCCTGTGCCAACAACATATTAGTTCAGGAAGAGCTCAGGAGTGGATCGAGAGTCGAGAGCAAGGAATGACATCAATCGATAGGATACAATGTGTGACATTCTTTCTCTTCTATCCTTAGGTAGTTATTTCATTGCAAGTTTTGTATGCATGGGTAGGCTTTGTCTTTTGTATATGGTCAAGCTCTGTTGTGACATGATTGAAGGTCACAGGGAAAAATTCTCATAACATATTGGTAGCAAGTTAAACTCAAGGGATAACGTATCTTCATCTATTTTATCCCCACTTTCAAATAATGCTAACATTTGTGCCAGAGATTTCTCTAAAATTGAGAAGACTACTTTTTTATTTTTCTCCCTAATTACCTTTGATGTCTAATCATAGTTTTGAGCACACATAATTACTAATTCTGAAAACGAAAGGTGAGAGGAATGACCACTCATGCTAAACCAGAGCTTCATGCAGGCAATTGTTCATTGTTGTTATTAAAGTTGGCAAAAGTTGTGTTTTTGAGCTCTTGCACAACTTTCGTTGTTATTTTAGGTTAAAAAACATTGAAATATTTATCACTTAAGTGTTTAAACATGGGTTTTTCATTGTTTGTTGTTTGGAAGCATTGTTTTCTTTCCTAGGATCCATTCGGGATTTGAACTATGGTCGTTGACAAATAATTATCAAATTGTTTTTAAAAGGAGGATTCTTTAATTCAATTAAAGATGGGTTTTGTCCTTTACTTACCCCCACATATGGGTTCAAATTTACTTGATTAGTTTCCCTTTTAGTTGCAATATGGTGGGAAAAATATTTAGAGAACCAGAGTGCCTGTGTCCTTTCGTCTAAATGAAAGTTAGTAATAATGTGCGGTGGAGGCTATTTTTAATTTCATTATGGGATTTAATAAATTCCAGATAACGTGTCAAACAATGATTAACTCTTGGTGATCGTGTCTCCAACATGCTTTAAATGAGTCTAACTATCAATCTTTACGAAAATGGTTTTCGTGATATTGGGTGGTTTCGATTTATTTTAGGCGATTTTGTATACTTTGAAAAAGCGCTGATATCAATGTTGTTTATCCATGTGTGTGGCAAGTGGTTTAGCGGGTTTGGGACTCTTTGTACAACTAAAATTCATTAATCAGTCTCGCTGATCTTATTTATTCGCGATTGTTGGATAAAAAAACTAATCTATTTTTATATTTTTATATTTAAACTTGTAAGCGCCTAATATACATAATTAAACATTGGATAAATAAAACCACTATGATTTGAAAACAAAAAAATTATTAATGATATTTAGTTACAACACCATTAAACAACAATTTCTTGGGAAAATCCTTTTTGGGAGAAACACCCCACACTCCAAAGTAAGATATTAATGTATTACTCAACAAGACGTTACAATACATTTACATAGCTCACTCTTAATGAAAATAACTAGCAACCTTCAATGCTACCAAGAATTCACCATTCTCAGACAATACAAGCACTCAACATGTCAGCATAACTCCATGCATCAATCACCCATGCAAGACACACACATCATATGCATTGATTGTTTGCATGCATGCATTGAATGAGTCACATGCATGCCCACTTGCATGAATCACATGCATTCCCTAAGTGAGTTACATGCATGCTTGATTTGAGTGAATACACTAAGTATACATGTATTCATTGAATGAATATGATGTGTTTGCATGAATGCCCACATGCATGAGTCACATGTACATTAATTCATGGTGTATGACACTCATTTCCTAACAAAAAACTTATTGTGCTATAAAAATATCATATCCTTAAATTAAATATCAAAATAATATTATTTTATGTAATCATCTTTTATATATATATATATATATATATATATATATATAAACAAAATCTAATAACAATATATGAAAAAAGTTTTATATTTTTTTATAATATTATAAAAGTGAAAAATGAAAAACACTATCATAAATTGATTCCTCAAGCCCTACTTATTATATTCACAAGGAGGCCCAAAGGCAAGGGGCTCTCAAATTATGCGAAACATTACCCCACATATACATTCACAAAATCTCATTTGAAATATTGATAACCTTCATAACTTTTTATATAATGAAAACCAATTAAAATTCAAAAATTCCTTTCCAATGTTTTCATCGTGATATTTAAAACAATATAATCAAACAAAATTAATAAATTACATATTTATTTTCTTAAAACTGTATAACAAAAGATAATGGTAATGATGATCATCATATTAATTATTATGACATGGAAAAGTTATATAGATGAACATATTTATTTTCTTAAAACTGTATAACAAAAGATAATGGTAATGATGATCATCATATTAATTATTATGACATGGAAAAGTTATATAGATGAAAAGAGACATTCTTTAACTTGATTCTTAATTTTTTTAATAGCATTTGCAATTTTAAAATTGTTATCATGTAATAAAAGTTGTTCTTTAGAGGAACAAGTACATTCCCTACTTTAAAAGTGAAAAGATTGACTAATTATTTCATTTCTATAGTTAAAACCTCTTTTATGGATCCCTTAAAAGTAGCCCTCCTTTTGATGAAGCAGCGATGAGTTTAATAACATGGGTGAGGACAGAATATCATTTACCTTTTGTTGACTTGATGGTTACTATAATTCGTCAAATATTTAATAATAAAGTTGCAGGGATGGTTATGAAAGCATCTTTTTCCATTATCCTTTTGAAATGCAATGACAAACATTCCTTCCTTGTTAGTTTTAGTTATGGGCCTACTTGTAAAAACGACATTGGTTGCTTCAACAGACCATGCTTTTCTGGACCTTGGGATCCTTGTCAATCATGTTGTTAACTCCTTAAGGGAGCTTTAAAGATGTTCAAGGTATGTGGACTTCATAAACTTTAGCTTGCAGGATAAATAAATCATGAGTTCTCCCTTAATCATGCCAGGGATAAATAAAGGTACAACTCGAAGAATAAAGTTAGATTTTGAACATCTCTAAAATGAATGAAAATACTTTTGGGCATTGATACCAACAATTGAAAATATATCAATTTTTTTACTTTATTAATGCTGAATTATAATCTTTTCAGACATTGATACTAAACATTGAAAACCTATCATTTTAAACTTTTTGTAATTGATGGTGAATTATAATATAGATTTGTTGTAATCGATTGTGAATAATAAACTAACAATAACCTTAACTTTAGCATGATAATTTCTAATAATTTAGATAAAAGCTAGTTAGCTTTAATGAGGGAAAATACGTTGCAGCTTACTTTCATTTATAGAAAAAATGGAGCTTTCTTTTATTTATGAAAAGTCAGAAAAGATTGAGATGTATATGAGGCAAAAAGGGAAGGGATTTAGACCTTTGAAGGATTCTATTGATGATTGCATGTTGAGGGGCACGTATTTCATGTGATGAATGGCACATATTCTCAATATTCTAATCAGGTGAAGAGACATGCAACCAATTCAATGATGTTGTGGGGCACTTATCTTTCCCTGCTCTCATGTCCTGTTGTGTACAGAGAAAGAATCCCAGATATTCCATTTCGCTCACTTCTATGCAACAATAACACCATTAAGTCTTTCAAGCCATTTAGGTCTTTGTGATAAATACTTAAATAATAGAAACTTTTAGAAAAAGTTAAAGGAAAAATGCTAAAAGCCTAAAGGCCATCTGACAGTGCCATGAATTACATTAGACAATTATTATATCCCTGAGATACTATGAATTAGAAATACAGGTAAAATGAATGCTTATTTTGCTTTGGATGGATAAAGGCAAAAGGGGTGGAGTGAAAAAGGAATGGAAGCACGTGCATTGTGGCCCCCAACTGACCTCTCTAAGTCAGCTGTGCTTGATTTTACAACTTTTGCCACCTTTTAATACATAAAGTCTTCCCTCATCCCTCAGCCCAATTCTAGTATTTCCACCATTAATATTGACTTGTATTCCCCTGGTTCAATATTGCTCTTTGTTTGCCATCGTCCTCCTCCCGCTGCAGCAGCAGAACAGCATGTCATCCATTTTGGACAAAACTTGTGGGGAAGCTGAAAATGGAAGTGTTGTACGAAAGTGTTTGGATCTCCCCTTCAAACTCTTTGGAACAACAATTTCAACGCCGATCTCTACACAAGACAACTCGGACAAGGTAAGTGTATTGCCCAGCACCCTATTTTAGCTTCTTTCCAATCCTTTTTCTCTTCGTCTTTTTAGATAAGTTTGCATCACTTAACAACTTAGCAGTTGAAAGAGAAAGATGGAAGAACCTTAGATCAGAGTTAACCAGCTATGCTCCTAGTGTCCCAGGGGAAAGAGACACTAATCGTGAAAATATGTGAAGGGTATACAGAATTTGCTGTGTCTGCCTGTTAACGAAGTACACAGGTACATCAAAGATGTACTGGACTGTCAGAAAATGTGCCTGAAAGATTTAGAATTTGAGATAACTACAATGTCCTCTACTCAATCTATTTTAGATCCTAAAATGCAGCAATCGAAAGTATTTGTAAAGTTGTAATTGTTTGATATCTCCCATTCGAGTTGAACAAAATTTATTGATTCGTTCAAATTCGAAGACCTCAGTGCCCTTCAAATCACATGACAGCTGAAATCAGGACATTATTCCTTCAGATCAAACAAGGCTCGAAGAGAATAACATTAATATAAGGTTACTGGTAAATACACATACAACTCTTCAAATGGTATGCTTTAAAAGCTCTAGGCACTAGGGATGATTTTAAGGCTGAAAATTTGTCTTAAAATGTAGAAATCTTAGCTAATCTTACTAATCTTTCATATGTTAAACCTTGGCTAATCTTACTAAAAATGTTTAGCCATATTTTGAATCATTTTTAAAATAGCAAATCTAGTTTTTGGAAAAACCATGAAAAATTAACATATGAACAAAATTTAACCCTTAAAATCATCCAGTAGAAGCCTTAAAACCTCTAGCAGTTACTGCGATTCAAAACAGTAACACCTATAACCATGACTATAACCATGATCTTGTGTATTGTAAAGCGGCCTTTTGCAATAGAGTTAGTGTTTGTGATGATAAATTCTCAGGGTCTTTAGTGTTGGGCGTTAGTACAATCGATCAACTACTGATTACTGAATAACGTTTGGCTAACAGAATTTTTGTCTGATTGAATCCACTACAGGATTCAACGAATGGCGAACCCAGCAGTGCTCCAGGAGAGCAAGGAGCATCATTCAAAAATAGTAGTGATGGCGATCATTCCGAAGCAAAAAACGCAAATGTAGAGAGAGTAGAAACTGATGAGGGATCGTGTACAAGTGTGAAAATTAACAGCAGCAGCTCTGGTAGCAGCGATCATAAGGTGTCTTCCATGATGCCCAAGAAGAAGCTTGATTATAAGGATAAGGTTCTTCCATGTCCGAGGTGTGATAGTCTGGAGACCAAATTCTGTTACTACAACAATTATAACGTGAATCAGCCTCGACATTTTTGTAAGAACTGCCAGAGGTATTGGACTGCTGGAGGGACTCTGAGAAATGTGCCTGTAGGGGCAGGTCGAAGAAAGAACAAGCATAATACTAATGTCAATATTAATAATAATACTCGTGCAGGATCCTGCACGTTTAGAAGCGATCATATCAACACCCATGGTCATGCACAATCCATCAACTCTTGTTTCCCCATTCCCATCCCTGCAATTGAAAGTGCTTTCAAGTCCTCTATACTAAACTTTGGATTACAGAACTATAATAGTAATTTCTCTGCTAGTGGAACCCAAGTCCTCTACAATATATCTAAGCCATCATGGAGATCAACGGCTAGTACCTCTGATATTGGCCAAATGGGAATTACCCAAGACTCCAAATCCAATGAAACTCCACTAGAAACTGATGGGAATTGGCAGATAAACATGAATGCTAATACTAAAACTAGTACAACGAGTGGTAGCCATGTCTATAACAATGGATGGAGCAGCCATCAACAGAATGTAGTGTGGGGTTCGACCTTGGGCAAACGCAGCCGTTCTGATCATCAACAGGATACTTCAGCAGCTATTTTGGTTCCACGAATATTGAGGATTGATGATTCCCAGGAGCCTATCCAAAGTACCTTATTGAGAAACATTAGGATGGAAATAAAGTCCGAGTCATTTAAAGCCAGTGGCATTTTCAAAGATTTTCAGTCTAGAACAGAAGAGAGCAGTGATGCTTAACAAATTGGCTTCACCTCTTCTTATGTGCAGTCTGTATTGAGGTTGCAGAGTTCTAAAACTCAACATATTGTGTATATATCAAAACTACTCTGGGTTTTAGCACTCAGATTATATTTCCATAACAATGTAAGTTAAGCCATGTTTTTTTGATATATTTTGTTCTGTATATATGTATAAGGATGTATTCAAAAGAAGTACTTGGTGTATGATAGTTTTGTGGAAAAGAGACTTTCTACTTCTGAGAGAATGATGGCCTATGCTTATGATAACATTGAACACAATGTCTGGTGCACAGACTTGACTTGAATGAAGACACTTGAAATGGATTATGCATTTGCCTTAGGATTTTATACCTCGCTCATATGACATCATTAAAGCCAAAGAAGTGAGTTTATTAGTTCAAGGAAGATGTCCGTGCGCGAAACCCTAAAAAGAAAAATGATTATTTATTATTTATAGTAGATTGAGCTCAAGATTAAATCTGCACCATCTTTGTTTTGATAAAATCCGGGCTAACATAGATCTTTGCTTGTATTTTGCGTCCAAGACGTAAATGACCTAGTAAATTAGGCAGAGAAAGTTTATCCATGAATGCAATTACATTTCAAGGCTTGCTTATCCGTGAATGAAATTACAGTAGAAAGTTTATCCCATGAATGTATGATGACGAGAAACTCAAAACTTGATTTGGACTTTATGTCAGGAGTAAACCACGATCGCAGCTAAATAGTTGCTTCTAAGTCGCCCCGTTCTTTAGGGGGGCATTGTAGATTTCTATATATTAGGATGTTTTTAATCATGCAGCTACGTGTTACTTCTCTCAGAATTCACACTTCACAGCCTTGTTACTTCTCTCAGACTTCACACTTCACAGCCTTTAAAGCAATAACCATGGAAACAACAAAAATCTCAAGCAAGGATAAGATAATACGTTTATTTATTATTCAAATTAAATAAGGATGAAATCAAAATAGAGAGCTTAACTTCAAAAGATCTGTTTTCATAAATTTATGCTCCAAAATCCTTTCGACTTGTGCTCTTCTTCTAAGATTGATCTTATCTCCTTCAAACCTAGGATTCACAATTACCCTTGAACTTAAGATCATCTCCAATTTCCTTTGTTAAGAGATATGTTTCTCTACTTCAAATCCCCTTGGGATCCCTTTCTCATCTTCTTGGATCATCTTCTTCCAGGCTCATCTTCCTCCCTTGAGCTACCTAGGATTCACAATTACCCTTGAACTTGAACTTAAGATCATCTCCAATTTCTAAGGTTGATCTTGATCTCCATCAAACCTAGGATTCAAAATTACTCTTGAACTTAAGATCATCTCTAATTTCCTTTGTTAAGAGATATGTTTCTCTACTTCAAATCCCTTGGGATCCCTTTCTCATCTTCTTGGATCATCTTCTTTTCGGATCATCCTTCTCCCGGATCATCTTTCTCCCTTGAGCTACCTAGGATTCAAAATTACCCTTGAACTTAAGATCATCTCCAATTTCCTTTGTTAAGGCATATGTTTCTCTACTTCAAATCCCCTTGGTATCCCTTTCTCATCTTCTTGGATCATCTTTTTCCCCGATCATTGATCATCTTCCTCCCTTGAGCTACCTAGGATTCACAATTATCCTTGAACTTAAGATCATCTCCAATTTCGTTTATTAAGAGATATGTTTCTCTACCTAAAATCCCCTTGGGATCCCTTTCTAGTATTCTTCCCGGATTATCTTCCTCCCTTGATCTACATCTACCCCAAGTTGCTCATTGTTGATATATTCAAATATGTCCACTGATGTATTTAGATGCTCCCTTTGGAAATAGTTCAAAAGCTACATGGAGTCCCCAAGATTATTGTAATTGAAAGATATCTATTTTTCACTGGAAATATTTGGACTATATTTCTCTCTTGTTTGGGTACTGAATTGGCCCATAGCTCATCTTACCATTGTCAGAAAATTGTCTTAGGTTGATGGACAATTGGTTTTGATTGTTGTTTTTCATTGATGTCAACCCTTGGAGAGTGATATTGTAGATTGATTTCAACCCTTATAGGTTGATGTCAACCCTTGGAGAAGTCTGGTAGCACAAAGGTATGGGTAAGGGACTTAAGTTTGTTTGAGGTATAAATGCATGAAGATTAGTGAATTTGTAGGTAATTATATTCTAGATGGATATTACATGTCTTGAAATTTCCGATTATATGAGGAACGTCACATAAATCCTCGCGGTTAGAGAGTTATGAACATGTGAAGTTGGAGAACCCTCATGAGTTATCTAGAAGCCCCTAGAGGGTCAACGAAGTCAATTATTATAGAAGCTCCTAGAATAAGTGTACTAGTCAAATTGATGGTAACTAGGAGTTAATCATGGGTATAGTTGTGTTGAGGAAAAGATATGAAATGATCTTACTCAAGCGTTTTCATATCTTACTTGGCTAAAGCAAGATACACAGGAATATCACCCTATGTTCATAGCCATCAAAACTTGTTTCCTAATCCACAAGTATTGGTTACAAGTACTTAGGAAGATTTTTTTATAAATGAAAGTTTGCTGAAAAATTCAATATTTATTTAATCTTCTAAATACAACAGATGCAAAAATAAATGTAGAGACATAAGTAAAAAATATCAAGTCAATAATCAACAAAGATGAGACATAAAGAAATCGTTTATTTCATTCCAATTTATCAAAAGACTCGTTCTCTTTACAAATTTCCCTGAGGAAGTTTGGACCAAAGTCAAAATTAGATGTCCCCGATGAAAACCATACAAAAAGAATTCTGACAGAAAGTAAAAAATTGAACTTTAAAAGATGGATCATCTTGCCACAGATTGCTTCCCACTTGACTCTGCACAATAGCCTTTGTCAGTCATGAAATTTAATTCACAAACAGACAAGTCTACATAGACTATCAAATATAGATCAACACCTCTGAAAAACAAGTATCTAAATGATGTAATTCAGCCCTGAATCTTGTTGTTACAATAGGACCCTACTATCATAAAAGAGAATTAGGCTTTCAATGAATTAAAGAATGAATAAAAACTAAATTATCTCAATAAAACTCAAAGAGAAAACCTTAGTATGCTTTCTCCTTCTCTCCCCTTTGTTCCTCCTTTTCCTTTGCCTTTAAGCAATCAGAATTAGTTGAAGTAGTTAAACTACCTCTTTAGTTAATTTAACTAGAACTCAACCAAATTTTTAGTTAAGGGGGAAAAGTAATAAAATCATAATAAGGGTTTTTAATAAATAATAACTAGTAGGTGGGTGTTGATACTGAGAGGGGGGTGAATCAGTATCAAGCACAATTTAAAAACCTTTTTCAACTTATACTTAAATCATTCAATTATATCCAATGAGCAATGAACAATAGTATAAGAGTTACACCAATACACCACAATACACCATGCACAATATATGAGAAATAATCAATAGTTTTGTTCAAGGGAAGTAATGACTTCCAAAGGTAGCTACAAATTCCAAATGTAAAGGGAGGGATACACCTCCAAGAGGAAGATACAATCCTCGAATATCAAGAGATATTTGAACTCTCTATCCTTGCCCCTTCCTTCCACCCAAGAATATATGAGAGATAATAAAACTTTACATTAAATCATCACCATCAACCAATCATCACATAGAAC
>ML783618.1:1475559-1491684 GCA_009831015.1 Picea engelmannii | reverse complement strand
GTTCAGGAATGAAGCGTCAATTTTCCAAAACAGACTAATGTCATGCATATTTGAAATACAATAGTCATTGATTTCCAATCATGAATTACTGAGAAAATTACTTATAGGTACAATGGCTTGTCATGCTCAGCCAATCTATTCTGAATGATGAGATTTCAAATCAGTTATCTTGTGGCGCTCACCTAGCATCGCATGGATGAAAAGTACTCAAACAAGTGGTGTAAAGTGATTTGACTAGCCGTCCTTTTCCCTATGAGATTCTTGGATTTTACATATATCAAATGATTTTCTGACACATGAGGGTTAGGTCATAGGTTGTGGATCCTGGAGTGATCTAGTCCACCTCATAGAAGGTAATTACTCTCCTTCTTGACTGTAATCCTAAATAATGTAATGCACACAACACAGATTTTGCAGAAAGATGAATAAAAGAGAAGAAGAGACAAATCTTTGTGGATGTATCCCCAATGAGGGATGAACCACGGTAAATATAGTGTGTTAATGAGTTTGAATGGTTTCTTTGATTTCATTTTATGAATCAATTACATAATGAATGGTTACTTATCTAATCATAGCATGCATGGATAGTTAGATGAATGAATGAATCCTAGTTTATGTGAATGAATAATAATGTTGATTCATGAGGAAAAGGATCAGAATATAGTACCAATCCTTTCCTAGAGTACAAACACCCGAGTATTGAAGTACCCCATAAAGATATCTTAGGTGAGACTGAGATGTCCACTATGTGAGAAGCATTTCCTTCTGGTTTACCAAGATGGCCAATTGTTTTGAGGATTTTTTTGGAAACCTATTGAGATCATAACCTGGGTCAGCGCAAGCGTCCAACAAATGGTTCAGTTGTTGGTCGAAATTGCACATGATTAAGTGGAAGGGATATATGGAAGAAAAAAAATAGAGAATGAAAGTATAGAAGGGAATATTCAGGCCATGGAATCCAACAAAGGTAGATATTGAAATATGGTTAAGGACAAAGGAACTCAAGTTTGCGTAGAAGGACAACATAAAACCTAAATTTAAAACATGCCAATATCATGACAAATATGTTCTTAGCGACTTGCATGAAGTATTTTTCTGTAAATTACCACATCTGTTGCAGGAGTGGTTATTGAGGTTGAAGGAAAACCATCCTATGAATTAGATTAGACAACTAGAGTAGCATCCCATGGAGATTGGATAGTTGCAGAAGTCAATAATAAATTTACATGCGTAATAGATTTTTGGTCAAACAATATTATTGCAGGTTTTATCACTGAATTTGTAGTTGATACTGCGAAATCGTACACTACTGTAGGGAAATATTTTCTGAAGGGATCCAAAGGTAGGTGCATCATAACACTATATACTTATATCAATATTTTATTGTATGACAAAGGTGTTATGACCATGGTATTAGAAAACTAAACTTTCCTCCATGCATGGGGGAAGGGGGGAATCACTAACAAGAGTTTGAGATATGGACAAAAATATGGATAAGTGGAAGAAAAAGGAGGACATAGACCCAATCATGATGGATGAGGACCAAAAAGAAATATAATAGAAAAATTTGGAAAGACGCACAACGATAGACCTTACCAATATAAGATGAATAAAAAAAATAGGGCCATAATAGACAGAGAGGGATTGGTGAGCGATGAAGAAGAGGTAGAGGATCTCTGAGCTGTGGAGAATATTGAGGAAATATTGTAGGAAATGTATGAAAGAAAAAAAAAAGGTCCATGGTCAGGAACAAAAGGAAAAAATACAGTCCAGATCATAGTCAGTGTGGAACCTACAACCCCATGTGCGATTAATACACCTGAAAGAACATTGTCTTTTAGACAACCAATTTTTAGTAAAAGAGGCACAGTAGGTCAGGGATCTAATAGAGGACCGATAACTAGGGGTGCAATTTTAGGAATTAACAGCCAATTATCTACACCACATGGAAGCAATAGTTCAACACAGTTCAAAATAGCAGGAGTAGATCCCACTACCAGATTACCAGAATTTTGGGGCGAGGCATCAAAGGACCATTGTAATACCCCAATTTTGAGCCCCATATTAAATAATGTTTTTTGTTAATGAAATACCATAGTGCCCAAACAATTAAAAGAGGCCAGTGTGCCTAGGAAATGTAATGTTTTTATTGTTATTAATAATAAATACATCATTGGATTCTAGACGAACAAGGACAAGAGTCATATGGGGGCTATGAATCCACAAGAGAGGGGGCTTGAGGGGATAAGTATTTATTTTATATTTTATCTACCCATAATTGTTTAATGGAGAGGAGTGGTTCTTGATGAACTTCTTGGGGAAGTCCATGTGGTTCTTGATTTGTACGTAAAGATATAAAACCATATTATGGGTTGTTTGGGGACTTCTTATTCTCTCATTCACTCAGTCACTCGTTATTCATTGTTCACTATTCACACATTTCATTTTTATTTATCTCTCCACTCATTCTTTCACCCACTCATATTTCCTCATTTGTGTTTTGTATTGGGAATGGAAAACTAATTGTTGGAGAGGATCCATGGTTTTGTTGGATGTAAATACTATTGGTGTATTCCAACCATGAATTATCCACCCATAATTGTTTAATGGAAAGGAGTGATTCTACATGAGCTTCTTGGGGAAGGCCATGTGGTTCTTGATTTGTAAGTAAAGATATAAACCCATAT
The DNA here is from genome assembly GCA_009831015.1 of Picea engelmannii. Lineage (NCBI taxonomy): Eukaryota > Viridiplantae > Streptophyta > Pinopsida > Pinales > Pinaceae > Picea > Picea engelmannii. The sequence continues at coordinate 1,488,997 of ML783618.1, read as the reverse complement.
TATGGGTTATTTGGGGGCTTCTTCTTCTCTCATTCACTCACTCACTTGTTATTCATCGTTGATTGTTCACACATTTCATTTTTCTTTCTCTCTCCACTCCCACTCGTATTTCGTCATTTGTGTTTTGTCATGGGAAAGGAAAATGAATTGTTGGAGAGGAGCCATGGTTTTGTTGGATGTAAGGACTATTGGTGTATTCCAGCCATGAATTAATGCCTACATGTATGGGATGCTTTGGCATGTGTTCTGTTTTGCTCATATCTGGGAATCCTGAGAGTCCTAACATGGAGATTCTTGACCAGATGCACTAGATCCCTGAAAGGAGATGGAAAGCCTAAGGGACTGCATGTAAGAGAAGGGGGTCCATTCTCTTTGGTTGTGCTGGCTGGGAAGAAGAGAAATGGTTTACTTTGGAATGTTTTGGGTGCTAAAAATCATGTGAGAGCTTGAGTGATGACTGGTTTGGGAAGATGAGTGAAACTCTAGAACCATCCTTGAGGATTCATATCCCTGGCTCGAGGGTGACATTGTTGTTGAGAATTGGCACAAAAGTTTCTACAATTGGGTGGAACATCCTTGGTTTGCAACCAGTTGGTGATTCGTTTCATGAAATAAAAGTGATCTATGTCATGATTTTATTTACCTATGTATTTATTTCACTGTGTATTTATTTATCCATGAAATTTGTATCTATAATATTCATGTTTGTTGGTTATTGTTGTGCATGACATATGTCTCATTTATTTATGTTGTAGCATGAATATTTAATTCTACATGTGAATATTTCATGCCTCTTCATTAATTAAAAAATTATCTAAATTCAAGATAAGTTCAGAAGTGAGTTTTTGGGTAGCATGCCCAACCTGTGGGTGGTTGGGTTTGTTGTCGTTGCAGTAGCGTACCCCAGACTAGTGGTGGAAGGGCATGTTAAAAATTGGTATTAGAGATTTAGGTTTAAAAATCAGACTGGTATGGACTGGAACTATTGGACAGGGTATTATGGTTAGGAATGAATATGTCCTTGAAATCTTAAAGCTCGGGAGAGATATCATTGCAGATATTTCTCAGAATCCAGAGCATCGTGTAGATAGAGATCCTTTGTACATAATCGTAGAATCGTGATCATTTCCTTTTAAATTTGGGATCCATCACCACCGTGGAATCAAGGAGTTATGGATCATTAGACAAAAAGGAAGGTGAATGACGACCGTCAGATAAAGGTGAAATCAGAGGGTGGGAGAGATTAAGCCACAGCCGTCAGATCAAACTTGTCGATTTTCAGTCATTGATAGAAGTTGAGTAGGAGATGAAAAAATATGAAACTTCACCACTTCAATGATTATGGGAGATAGGAAGAAGTGTGAAAAGGCTGAAGTCACGAAGTCCCACTAGCTATCCAATATGATAGGAGGCTCAGGTGAAATCTCAACCGTTAGTTAGGGTCATCCAACGTTGACCACTTTGGGAAGTTTAACCCTGGGATAATCAAACCATTTTATAAATGTTATAGCCCATAGTCGTGTAGAGTTGAAGTCTCGAAGCCTCGTCAACCATTATATCAAGGGAAAGACTTTGAAAGTAATGCTAACCATCAAATCCAGAAATGGTGGAAGGATAAAAAAGTTTCAGAAGTTCGCCACTACGTCGAATACTAGAGAATGGGAAAAACCCCGAAGTGACGAAGCCTCAAAGTGCCAAAACAATGAAGTGTAGAGTCAATGTCGTGAAATCACGTAGGTCATCAAATCTGGATTAGAGAAAGTGGATCATCAATTTGATGGATGACATGTTATAGGCCATGTGGTAGGGATTCCATGTGGGGACATGTGTCACCTGGTTTCAGTACCTTTTGGACCCCAACCTGTTCATTTTTTAGGGACATATTGCATGCATTCCATGGGTACACATCACCATAGATGACATCAACATGACATTTCATCTCCAGGATTATGGCCTCCAGGGGTGTCCAACATCTCTACCAACAAAAGTGTTGAAGTCTCAGAGTACCAAATTCACGCAACCGTCGACCTAATATTCCTTCAGACCTTTCTAAAATGTTAGATCGATTAGTGGAAGGATGTCATGAGAACTTTGGTAGGTGTCACTCTGGGGCAGTTGAATGACTCAAGAGTGGAAATGTCCTCGAGCACCAAAGTCCCGAATTGATTAAGGACCACCCATCCCAATTCTTGAGTAAGTCTTAGCTGTCAGTTTAAACAGTGGAAGGATAGGGTAAGTACTTCAGTGGGTATCATTCCTAGTGATTTGAACGACACACGAGTTGAAATGTCATGGATTCCTAGAGTGTTGAAGTCCCAATATAGTTAATGGTTTTCCATGCCAGTGCATGATTAAGTTGTGACCGTTGATCTCGTTGAATCCTCCAGAGGGGGTGAGACCATCCATTCAATGGGCGATCAAATCTCGTTCATTTGATCTACTAGTAGAGTTATTGGATGGTTTTCGACAAAGTTTAACTCCAGGAGAAATCAGAATATTGAAAAGGAAGAATAGTCTAAGGTCAAAGTCTAGAGAACTTGGTACCATTGATGGTCTCATGATAAGGTAAAGGGGGTCAATTAGAGGATAAAAAAGATATGGAAGTAACCAATCCCTCAGGCATTGTGTTTGAGCAAGCTCATGTGCACAATAATATAAAGGAAGGTGCTAAAGAGTGAATAAGCCCGTGGTTTTCAACCATGGTCATGTAGAAAGTGGTTTGAAGGAAGGGCATGTGTAGAATTTTAATTATGTATCAGCTAAAGGAGATGTGGAATTTTCGACAGGATCTTGTTGCAAAACAAAAGAAAAGGGGTTGAAAGTGAATTTTTTGGGGGAAACCATAACTTTCAGCTCAAATATTGAATTGGGGCAAGTTTACTATCATTGAAAAGATGATTCAGAAGAGGATAACAAGGAATTTTTTTAATATAGAGAATCATAATATATTTTTCATGAATTGAGAAGGAAAAGGAACTATAACGTTGTTTGGATTTTTTTTTTATAATATGCATAATTCTAACAAAATGATTGCTTGAACATTTTGTAGAATTAGGGGGTGTAAACATATCATTTTAGTATAATAATGAATATTCAATAAATAGAATAAGGAGAGGGATATTTCATCCATTATAAAGAGGAAAAAGGTCAAAATATTAGTGTTGGTAATGCATAGATAAAATCCAATGAACATAAGGGAAGAGGGGAGCAAGAAAAATTGATAGAGATAGTGAGAAGCCTAAAAATAGAAGTGCATAGTTAGAAAAAAGACTGAGAAAATGATAAGAGAAAAAAATCATATAAATTCTCAAGTGAAGAAAATATTAAATCATTTGGAGAGGAAAACAAAGAATGGATCAAACTCAAAATAAGAGGAAGAGGGAAGATGTCATGAAAGAAGAGATGACTGAAGAAGAACTGGTTATTCAAGAAGTTATAGAAGAAATCATAGACATCATTCACCTCCCTACTCAGCAAGGAAATTTTATGCATGTAAAGATTCCATAACTATTCTAGAGGTGTCTCCTATTAGGAACCAAAGAAGAAGACATGAATTGGACAGTTTGCATGGAGATTTGAGGAAGCTTAAGACACCAACCTTTGATGGTGAAATAAAAGGGGAAGATAATGCTGACACACGGTTTCTTGGACTCAAGAGGTATTTTCAATTTCAAAAATATTCATCAAACCTAGAAACTAGAACCTCCACATACCCTTTACATGGGAAAGCTTCTATGTGGTGGGATCAACTGAAGCAAGTTGAGCTCAGTAATGAGAATAGGATCACTTGGAAAGAGTTCAAGAAATATTTTCAGAAGGAGTACCTTTCAGAGAACTTATATGAAAAACAAATGTAGGATTTCTTTGAACTCAGGCTGGGAAGCATGACCATGGAAGAGTATGGAAATAATTTTGTGGGGTTGTTCAAGTATGTGGGATTTATAAAATATGAGAAAGTGAAAGTACATAGGCTTTTGAGTGGATTTCCATCCTTTTATAAAGAGAAGATTAAATATGATGAAACTATGACTTTGAATGAGACCATCAGGAAGGATAAGTACCTGTATGAGCAAGGAAAGGGAAGAGAATCAATGCAAAAATATTGGAAGGATAAGAACAAGGAGAAATATTATTAGAGGAGGAAGGGATTCAAACCTCCTTTCAATAGAAATATCCCTAATAAAAATCATCAAGACCAGGATGATAAGGATAAATCCAAGAAAGAAGAATCCTTGGGAAAAAGGGGAAGACCACAAATCCAATGTTGGGGATCCAAAGAAGATCACTTGTACAAGGATTTCCCTCATAGAACAGACAAAGTGAAGACCGTGTACAACATCTAAGAGGATACAATAGTAGAAGACAAGGGAATAATTTATGCATCCTTAGATGATTGACAAGAAGAATACCAATCCAATATGATTGAGGTGGAAGGTAAGATAATTAATCATATTGTTTCTATTTTAATTGATTCAGGAGTAAGTCATTGTTACATTGATCCTAAAATAGTGGATAGATTACGTTTGGAGAAAAGTAAGCTTGAAAAATCAAGTTTGGTTCAGCTAGCCACTAGAAGCAAAAGGAGAATCCATGATATGGTTAGAGGTTGTTCCATAAGTATTAATGGTTTGAATACCAATGCTGATCTAAATATTATACCATTGGGATGTTATGATATTATAATTGGAATGGATTGGTTGGAAAAGCATCATGATGTCTTATATTGTCATAACAAGACATTTACATGTCTTGATGAAGAAGAAAAACAAAGCACTGTGAAAGGAGTTCCAAGACCCATCTCTATAAGTGAGATTTCATCCTTAAAACTAAAGAGATGTTTCTGAAAAGGATGTCAATTGTATGCAACCCATGTGGAGGAACCAAAAAATACAAAGGGGCCAAGCCTTGAAGAATTTTTGGTACTACAAGAATTTGAAGATGTATTCCAAGAAATACTAGGGTTGCCAATAAAGAGTGAGATATATTTCTCTATTGATTTAGTGCCAGGAGTTTCCCCAGTATCAAAAACACCTTACAAAATTAGTACACCAGAATTAAAAGAATTACAAATTCAGTTGGAATAATTGTTGAAGAAGGGGTACATACATACAAGTGTTTCAAGTTGGGGAGAACCATTATTCTTTGTGAAAAAAAAGGATGGAAATTTTCAGTTGTGTATTTACTTTTGACAGTTGAATAAATCCATTGTAAGGAACAAGTATCCTCTACCTAGAATTGATGACCTCTTTGATCAACTAAGAGGGGAAAATATATTTTCAAAGATAGACTTGATATCAGGGTACCATTAGGTAAGAATCAAGGAAGAAGACATCAATAGGACAATGTTTAGAACCAGGTGTGGGAATTATGAATTTGTAGTGGTGCCATTTGGACTATCCAATGCACCAACTATCTTTATGTTCTTAATGAGTGGGATATTCAAAAATTACTTGGATAAGTTTTTCATAGTATTCCTAGATGAAATACTTGTCTATTATCAGTCAGAGGAAGAGCATGGAAATCACCTAAGCTCGGTATTGCAAGTGTTGAGGGAACATCAGTTGTATTCCAAGCTTAGTAAGTGTTATTTTTACCAAGAACAAATCCATTATTTGGGACACATTATTTCCTAACAAGGTATAAAAGTAGATCCATAGAATATTGAAGGCATTAGGGGATGGCTAACACCCATGAATGTTTTAGAAGTTAGATCATTTATGGGATTATATAGTTACTACAAAAGATTTATATTAGGGTTCTCTAAGATTTCTCATCCAATCATTTCTTTGCAAAATAAGGGAATTAAATTTGAATGGACAATAGAGTGTGAAGAGAACTTTAATCTGTTGAAAGAATTACTTACTAGTGCTCCTATTTTAAATATTGTTGACCGAAATGAAAGTTTTTTGTTATGTACAGATGCATGCAAGGAAGGAATTGGTGGATTCCTCACTCACAATGGACATGTCATTGGTTATGAGTCAAGAAATATTAAAGAACATGAGAGGAACTATTCCACACATGACTTGGAAATTCCTACAATTGTTCAGGCTTTGAAGATGTGGAGGAATTATCTCATGGGGAAGAGGTTTGAATTAAGAAAAAACCATAGTGGTTTGAAATATATTTTTGAACAAACAACTTTAAATTTCAGGAAGATGAGATGGATGGAATTTTTAAGTGAATACGATTTTGGAATCAAACATATAAAAGGAAAAGAAAATAAAGTTGTCGATGCACTTAGTAGAAGAGTACATCTCATGCATGCTACAATAGTTAGTATGCATCAGTGATATTTAAAGAGAATAATTTTAAATGTTGTTGTTATGGATCGTCATTACCTACATGTAAAAGAAAGACTACAATGGAAAAATGTACAACACAAAATTAAAGAATATGATATGGAGGAAGATGGATTACTTATGCATAAAAATATAATTTGTGTTCCTAGTTCTGGAGAACATAGGAATTTGGTATTAAAATAAATGCATAATGTTCCATATGTCAGACATCCCAGTTACAAGAAAATAATTGCAGCAGTAAGAAGCCAATTATTTTGGCCAAGAATGAAAAGAGATGTTGTTGATTACATTTCTAGATGTATGGAATGGCATAGAGTGAAGGTTGAGCATATGCACCCAACAGGTTTTCTACAACCATTACCAATTCCAGAGAAGAAATGGGAGGTGGTAACCATTGATTTTATAACTAAGTTTCCCAGAAAAATAAGAAAACATGATTCAATCATGGTAGTGGTTGATAAATTAACAAAGGTTGCTCATTTTGTTCCTGTAAAAATGACTCATACAACAACTAGTATTGCAAAAAACTACATAAGGGATATTCCTAGGTTGCATGGGATACCTAAGATAATTGTCTCTGACAGAGACAAAAAATTTACTTCAAATTTCTGGGAGGATTGTTTAAAGGATTTAGTACAAATCTGAACTTTAGCACAACATACCATCCATAGTGAGATGGGCATATAGAGAGAATCAACCAAGTAATTGAAGACATTTTGAGAATGTATGTGATGGATAAGCCATCTAAGTGAGAATATTACTTGCACTTGGTTGAGTTTTCCTATAATAATGGGTATCAAGATTCATTTAAAATGAGCCTATTTGAAGCTTTGTATGGTAGGAAATACAATACTCCAATGAGTTGGGACAACCCAATAGATAGAGTAGTACTTGGGCCAGAATTGCTCAAGGATATGGAAGACTAGATGGTTAGAATTAAGCAGAATTTAAAGGCAACTCAAGATAGACAAAAAATTTATGTAGATAAGAACATGACAACTAGATAATTTAAAGTGGGGGAGAATGTACTTTTAAAAGTTAAGCCCAATAATATCTCTTTGAAGTTGGGTAGTTATAAAAATCTAGAAACCATATTCTGTGGTCCATTTGAGATATTGGATAGAATAGGGACAGTTGCATACATTCTTGCATTGTCTTCTTCATGCATGTGTAGAATGTGTTTCATGTCTCTTTGATAAAAAAATATGTACATGATCCTAACCATTTTATTGATTGGAATCTGATTCAGGTAGAGAAAAAGGAAGGCTTCCAAGTCCAACCAATGTGACTATTGGACAAAAAAGTCAATATGCTCTGGAATCGAGTCATAGAGTTGGTAAAAGTCTAGTGGACCTGCTATGGTCCTAAATATGCTACTTGGGAGCATGAATATTTCATGCAGGTAGAATACATGCAACGTTTTGAATAAATTTAAAAAACATTATGTTCGTTTTGTGTATGCACTGAGGACAGTGCCAAAATAAAGGGGAGGGAAATGTGATACCTCGGTTTTGAGCCCCGTACTAAATAATGTATTGTGTTAATGAACGACCAAAGTGCCGAAATAATTAAAAGAGGCTAGTGTTCCTAGGAAATGTAAGTTTTTTATCATTATTAATAATAAATATATCATTTGTTGCTAGACGAACAAGGAAAAGAGTTATAGGGGGCTATGATTCTATTATGATACAAATGCTTACAAATATTATAAAATAAGAGAAGTACACATCATGTATAGAATGTCAATGTGGAGCACAACTCCAAGATATATAAGTTACACAATAACTCCTTAAATAATAGGGGAACCCCCTCCAAATAACCAAATACCAATCATGCTTCACAATTCACATGTCAATAATGAATACATGATCTCTTATATATAGGTATTCATACTTGCAGAGAAAACTGTGGTCAGAGAGGTAGTGACTAGAGCACTTCTCTCTGTGTCAGGCTTGGCATAGATGGAAGAAGAGACAGTCAAGGGACAAGTGGGGAAGCTCTCTGAGGCAATTTAGCAGCTTCAATAAAGAGTAACAGAGCTAAAAATCCAACCAGTGTTGATCAATCCACAAGAAGTGTGAGATCATAGGGAAGAAACTGCCAGGAGAGAAGTAGAAAGAATCAGGGTGTTGGCCTCAGAATGTAAGAAACTAAGTGAACGAAGTGTGCAGACCTATGAGTTCCTTGCAGAATACTTGAAGTTGAGGAGATTGGAATCACAAGTCCAAGAGGTGAAGAAGTAGGTATCTATAGTGAAAGCACAGATGAAGTTTCTTACTATAGTTGAGAAGATGAAGAGGTCACAGGAGCAACACACAATTCATTAGCATGTCACTTCCATCAAGAGAAGAGTTGTGGAGGTGAAATATAGACTCCAACCGATGCAGGACGAAGCCTACATTCTTTTTGAAGAAATTGAGGGACATGACTCATAGTTGGAACAGGTTGTTGCAACAATGGAACAATGCCTAGAAGGGCCTTTCACCAAGCAAGTAATTTATGATTTCCCCAAGTAGGAGGCTCTAGAAAATAAGTAATTCAAGGTAACTCGAGGCCTTCAAATAAGTATTTCCCAGATCAAAGTGAATCAGGATGAGTCACAAGTGAGTGTTGGGGGCCTGTTGGCCCTCGACTAAGTTTTGACAAAATGTTGGTCATGTTTCAGCATTTTTGGGACTTTGATGGGTTGGTCGAAGACAGAGCACCCAGGCGAAGCGAAGATCACAGGATCTCACCCATTTTTGTGGGATTTTTGGGCTTTTAGGGCTTATGTAACAGGTATGGGATGTCGGCCCATGGGTTTACCCATGTCTATGCCCTTTTTGTAATTTATAAATAAGTATGTAGGTGATGTAAGAAGATGTCAAGTTTTTAGGTCATGGCCTTAGTGCATGACTAGAGTATGTTAAGACTTGCAGAGATAAGTGCAAGTGATTGTAAGAGAATTTATGCACAGACTGTGTAAGTATTTGTGTCGTGACCTGATTTTGAGGAAGGTGGATCTAGTGCGCTATTCATAGATCATATGTCCAGTGTCGAGTGGGATTTGTGGCTCTGTGCTTGTAAGAATATTGAAGGAGACTAATCAATAAGAAGAAGAGTTGGTGGACATAGCCCCACACTGGGGTGAACCATGTATATCCTATGTTGATGTGCTTTGTGCTATGTTGTTCATGTTATTTATGTACCTATCTACTTAATGTACTATTCTTGATGTATGATAGATAGATCTCTGAGTTCTTAGTGCTTTATGATGTGAATGAGTGTTAGATATGAGCTTATTCTATGCTCTAAGAGGTTGTATGGGTTATATCTTGTGTTGATTCTGTATCTAGGGTTTAATTTGCGATGTTAATGGATTTATGAATTAATTCATGTTATTGGCTAAGTGTTATGCAAGTGTTGTAATCACAGATCTATGTCCTAGCTAGGTTGTAGACACCTGATTCCTACAACTCCCCCTTCCTCTACCTCGAGTGAGACAGATGTTGCCGAAAGGGTCGGTAGTTAGGGTTTTTTTGGTGCGTTGTTGAAGCATTGAACCCTAGGTCTGCCCCTATGCCAAAAATGGGTTCCAAAATATAAAAAAAGGATTTAAATAAGGAACCAATGATAGGTAGGCTCTAACACATAGATCACAAAAATTTTAAAACAGTAAGAAAGATCCATGTTGTATCTCATTTGGGTCAATATTAAGGAAAAAACGGAACAAGAAACTAATAATTCACAATTCAAGGTGGAAAAACAAATCTATATTCCAATTTCAAGACCATTTCGTATTAGAGTGGATCACCAAAGAAAAATGCCATAGAAAATCTCTCGAAGTTCCTCTATACATGAAGAATTAAAACTCATACACATTTTAATAAATTCAATATATAAACATCTAATAAAAACATATTCTATGGAATACAAAACTAGAAAACAACAAACCTTAAAAATACAATACGGTACAAAGTACCACACAACTTTGCAGCATATGCATAGTACTTCTTTAGGTAGAGCCCATTGCTAGGCTCAATTCATGGATTTATTTGGTAGTCAACCTATAAAGTCTCTAGTTGAAGAAGAAATAATGGTTTATGATATGTATCTTCCCATGATCTATGAGCCATAGTCATGTCTTCAAGCATAGCTTAATATGAAGGAAATTCCACATCCAATAAATAAAGTGTACTTGGAGGGTTAATGAAACAAATGGGTGAAGTGAACTGATCATATTCCATATAATGATGGTGATTCTAATCATATTTGGTAGATTCTATCAACAAAGACTCACAAATACTAAGTCTTGAGGACCTATAAACAATAATATATACTTAAGAGGAAAATCATAGTCCCCCAGGCCAACAGGGGAAGCAAGCGACCTCGTGCACACATTGGATGAATCACCTAATCATTTGTCAAGACCTTGTCTTGAGAAGGAAATCATGAGTGTAAAGTCTCTTTCATATAATTAGAAGAAATTGAATATTGAGTATATAATGCCACATAATTCACTCATGGTAGGATATATTCCATTTGAATACTAGGAATGTATAAAGAGGTATTATGAGATAAATTCAATTTATGATGGTGATTATCATATGCAAGTTAATTCATCATGATAATTATTTCATTATGACAAAACAACATCACTGGAAAGATCATATATACTACAAAATTCATAGTGTAAACACAATAACTCCCAATGAGAATATTGAAGTCCAATGTTCCGTAAAATACTACCATATCTATTAGGAAATTATTCCCACCTACCGCAATGGGAAACTGAGGAATAATTCCCAAACATTCACTAGGTATTCTGTCAAAATCTATTAGTTGTCTTGTAGTTGACATAATATTAGGAGATTCCAAAGCTTACCAATCCTGGGAGGATACAATACTTGCAGAGGCGCCTTCATCTAGTATACATAGGTAAATATTTTTTGAATTTACTTCAACCCTTATTTGGAAGGGTGTGAAAGAAGGAAGTCAAGGAACAACAAGATTATTCTAATAAAATGAACCCATCCTAAAACTTGGAGGGATCATGCTCAAAATTAGTGGAATATTGACCCTATATTTAGAAGGTTTTGAGATGAAAATGATGAATACACGGTTTCTATACAACTCACTCCCCACAATAAGAGTGGGATTGGTTGAAGATTACATCGGCTTGACCCCTTCATTAAAAACTAGTTGAATAGGTTGCAAGAAAACATGGTGAGTAGACACATCACCCTCCAAACCAAGAGTGGGATCGAATAAATATTTCATTAGCTTGACCACTTCATCAACCAATGGTTGAATAGGTTGTTGGGAAACCAAAGGTGGTTCAGGAGTAGAAGGGACTTGAGAGAGGGACCAAACTCTTTGTACCTCTAGAATAGTAGGGCACATATGAGAAAGGTGATATCCATTTCAATATTTACAAGGGAAATTAGGCTTGCAACTGATATTTATAGATTTATTAGGAACATTAATTCCTCTGACATGACTCTCATTGGATAGTGGGTTCTGCATAGCATGAATCATAGTGTTTGGTTTATTATCACCAATATTACTTGTAGTGACTAGTTTCACATTTCTAGTATGACTTGTAGTGATTGGATTCTTGGTTCTAACATGAGTTTTAGTTGTATTTTACTTGACCCCAACATGACTAACAATGGCTAGTGGCACATCTATATGATGAATTGCAGTGGTTGGTGACATTTCTCTAGTCTAATTTGCAATCATTGATTCTTTCCCCTAGCATGACTTATAGTGGTTGGTGGCTTATCTCCATGTCTTCACTCCTTCTTCTTCTTATGATTTGTCTTTATGTTTCTTTCAAACTTCTAGTTACTAGTAGCTAGACTTTCACTAGATGAGGAAGAAGAACAAGGGATGGATTTAAATGGTTAATAAGGTAAAGTGTTCACATCAATTTGATACCCTTGAAAAAATGTGCTTACTTGAGAATATTTAAGATCATTAGGAATACTCATAATGGAATAGAAAAAAATTAGTAGTCCAACATTCAATCCAAGAATATTCAAAGTCACCATCAAGGGGGTACCAACATTTCCAAATAAAGGAAAATCACAATAATACCCTTTGGAACAAGTTCATTGGTCTGTACCCTTGATAAAATTACCCATAATGGCCTTATGCACAACTTCTTCCCTTGCAAGACTGTCCAACACAACTTTGGGCTCTTCAATTAGCTCTAATGGAGGAATGTTACGATGGTCAAACCTTCACCTTTGAGGGGGTGGATCCACACTTTTAGATGAAATATAGAAGTTCATTTTAGACTGGTGGATTAGTTTTTTAGCCACTTTGAATTAGAGATTTAAAATAAATAAGAAAAAGGAAACCTAAGGCCAACTAAACAAACACACAAAGAACAGAAAAAAAAAGTCCTCAGATTGATCAACAAATATTTTTTTTCCTAAATGTCATCCAAGGGTGATTAGGAACTAGATCCTAAATAGTGAAAAAATGATTGAGAAGGCTTACCAAAAATTGATATGGTTTGATTTAGTCCCAAGACTAGTCAACGAAGGAACAAGATTAAATTATAGTAACCTTCTCATAATATTTACCCAAAGTGCATGTACCCTTGTGAAGATGGGAACCATACAAAGGAGAAGAAATAATGATTAGTCATCCTCCTTTGATATTTCAAGAACTTCCCACTCACAGTCACCCATGATATGTCCTAATAATGGACACTAAGGTTACCAATTCATAATCGATGACTGGGTGAAATACTCATGGGTCAGAATCATATGTTTAGGCATGGAAACAAATATTGAATCTTCAAAAACCTTCTATAATCCATAGAACCTGACACTTTGGAAATCTCTATAAACATAGTAATCCAACAAAAAATAAAGAAAGTGAAGGAGGGGATATCACCTCCACTTACTCTGATGTGAAATCATGCTTAATACATATGTTAGAGGTTCTTTCCTAGTAATCTCTCCTTCCTACTACTAGGTTTCAGTCTTTAATCAATTATAATTTCATGTTAAGAACCAAATATCAACATAACATAGAAAATTGTCAGAATAAGTACTCAACGCCTTGAAAAAGACATAATTTCAGATAATAATCCTCTTCGAGGGGGAAACCTCCTTTTACCCCACTTAAATTTTCAAGTACAA